>JABASD010001594.1:0-37563 GCA_019776165.1 Pogonognathellus flavescens
TATTGTGCGAACGGACAGACAGACAGACGTCCAGACGCAAAACCCATTCTTATACAAGTATCTCACGATACTTAATAATATTATTATTGTTCTAAAATTAATTCTAAGTTAAAACTACATTCAGATTACAGTTCGTTTTTCGTTATATGTAATGTAACTAGCGTTTAGGTGTGTATTAAAAGGAAATCCTTAGTATTTTTTCAATATTTTGCAAAATCATGATACTGAAAGGTAACAGTGACAGAAGGAGCAAACATCACCCTATGCGATGTTTAGTGCTACAAACATCGACATCATTGTTAGAAAAGTCCTATAGGGTAAATAAATATATATATTACAGATGTAGTATACAATAAAAGTGCAGGTACTTTTATACTTACCTACCATAAATAATGTGTCACTCATAAATATTTAAAGAAAAGAAATTCCGCTACATTTACATAACATGTAGTTTTGTAGTTTAGTCAAAAGAGCTACAACAACGACAACGACACACGAAGATAGGGGTCTTAGGGGTCCTATACCCACGAGAAGAAATGCACGCATACGTTATACAATTTATTCAAAGAATTAACAGACAGTTTAATTTGTGGTGTATGTGGGCAGAGTCTGTCAAAATTCGTTTACAGCTATTTCTTCATAAAAGGAATCATTTGATATATTAAAATATTAAGCGTTACAAGTAATTGGTACTAATAGAAGCTGAAGTTGAATGAGAACGAGAAGTTAAAGCAGTTGTATTTTTTTATGACACTGACTAGTTATGGAAATAATTGTTCTGTCACACTTTGCGTCTTATTCTTCAAAAACATAATAGTTGTGTTGCAACAAACGTTCAAAACTTAAAAGCAAGAAATAATACATAGAAACGAAGAAACACATATTTATTGTTATTAAGATACACTTTATAAAACTGTCATACTTATCTTTGGAGACAAAAGTTTCTACTGCCGGAAAAGGCTGCCTGTAATGTGAAGTCTGGAAGCTTAATGTTGCAACATCTCATAACATAATTGGGATCTCGACTCAGAAGTTTCAATTATTAAATAACACTAAACACATGCATTCAGCCTCATTATAAGATCAAAGCGAGTTCTGTATACCAAAGTTTGTTATTTTCGCTGTTACAAGCAAAAAAATTAATGAGAGATTTCTAGTTCTTTGTAGCGAAGTTGTTAATTTACTTGTATTGACATCTATGATGTATGGATTGGCTATGCTGTTTGCAAACTATCATGTAATGATTTTGTATTGAACTCATTGTTTTATTAATGATGCAAGGGTGGGCTCAGTCAATCATCAAGTACGGTAGCTAATTCTCTGAATTTTATTACTACCAAATATAGTTGCAGTAAAAAGCAAAAATCGAATGTAAAAAACAATAATAATAATACAAGGTCTAGTATATACTTCTATAGATAATGGTAGTAAGTACTTATATAAGTAGTAGTGCTACACAAGCCTTTTACTTTTATATAGTTGAGATTTTGCTAATATGTAAACCAGCAAGTATAACTGAGATTGTAAATGGAAATGTAAACGCACCAAGCAAGCTGCCTACGTGAGTCATGAAAACAATAAAGTAAAATGTTTAATGTGATTTTGACGAGTCATAGGAACATTTACACATATTTACATTGAGAGGGTAACCCACATGCCCTTTTAAAGAGATAACTAAATTCTTGTGAAGGTGAAATCAAAGTGAAATCAAACACTGTACGAAATGCAACCAGATACAAACGATTCAACAGCAAACGAAGCGAAACCCAATGACATGATAGAAAACTGAATTGAAAATCTTTATTGCAATACGCTCAAAAAGTCGCACTACGCACCTAAATGATTTGTAGTTTATTTAGTGGAAAAATAAACTAAAAATTTATTTGCCATTTTCCTAGCATTACATTGTAGGTGCATGGGATTCTTTGTATCAGTTATTGAAAAGAGTAGCTAATAGTCTACAGTTATTTACATTTGCATGCAATAAACTCACTCAGACGACAGTAGATATTCAAATAATGGCATTGTACTATATTAAGTGAACAATGTAAAAATACGTGGAGGAATACCATGCAAAATAAGTCAGTAGGTATATCAAAATAACTTTGGCAGTTTGACTGGAATACTTGTAATATATGTATTTCAAGATATTGTGTCTGTTTCATTTTGATTTCCATAAAGTTAGGAAGTAGGTGGAGTATATCAAAAGCTTGTATATAGATTTGGTAGAACTAATACGATTTGCAAATCTCTTTTATATCTATACATTTGTATGATTCAGTAATTCATATGATGTGATTTGATCCGCTTCGTCTTATATGGAGATCTGTCGGTGTTGCTATTTTCTGATATTCGTTCTATATGATAAACGGTTAGGTTTACTCACACGCACCACCAGAGTCCAAAAATACGGTTAATAAAACCAAAGCTTCCAAAGAATAAATAACTACTGTTGGTACATATATGAAGGAAAGAGTAACCTACTCCGTTTTTGCTGAGAAAACAATGAATATTAAATGAGCAGTTTGCACGGAAATGACTTTTCTCTTATATTTGTGAAAATAATGCTGCAAAAGTTAACTGAACTGAAACAAGAAGAAGAGCAAACGATTTCATATTTATAATAATGTACCCATCTCTCTATTCACTTCCTGAATATTTCATGCATAGCTTCTTATTTTATTTGTTTGATCTTTAAAAGATAGTCACATCTTCACTGTTCTTAGATTAAAGTTTAAGCTGAAGGATTGTTGTCATATAACGTTTCCGTTGTGACTGTGGCGCATAGCCAATAGATTGTTGTCTTTTGTACCGACAGATACAGTTTGTTCAAAATTGGAAGGGATTGAACTTCAAGCCCTACAATTAGGATATTTCAGTTTTACAATAACAAGCGTTTATTTATTTTCATAAGATCACCAACCAATTCGATGTTAGATAGCACAAGACATGATTCTAATATAGATAGGCTTGCGCAATGACCTCATGCAATACTCGCTACCTAAATTAAGCTTTGCCATATTTATTACGGAGATGAGTAATTACTTTCTAGTATCGAAAACCGGAACAAATACTATGGGAAATTAGTTACGATTTTATACATCAAAGGGAAGTTCAAAGTACATTCAATGTATTTTATTTGAAGGAATTAGTGTACCTACATTAGGTCTATGTACAGGAATTAATTACGTGCTTCGTTTCACAGTTTGTGATTATGATAATATATAACCATTATACACTCTTATAGCTTTACTTAGTTAGGTATTTTATTTTCTTACATTGCCAATTAGAAAATCCCCTTTTGCCAAAAGGTATTTTGAGTGCTTACTGCTCACGTAATGTTAATGCAGAACCTGACAGGTATCACAATTAGAAAGTCTCTCTCCAGCATTATTGTAATTCTGCCCTGTTCGCAATATCTTGTAAATAAGTAAGCGTCTTTGTCACAAGAAAGTGATTTATTTTGCTTTGAGTTACTATTACATTTAGGCTCACCCGGAAATTAATTTTCTTGTCAAGGCTTGAGCTACTTTGTATTTACATCATGTCAAATGAAAGCGAATGAACAGCTAGAGAGCTTCAAACTTTATAACTCAAATTAAATAACAACACATCACTTTAATACTGTCAGCATAGCACAAAATTTAAAATGAAAATACAATCTTACCCAATTTACTGCAATATAAATTTCTATTTAGCATATTATGATGGAAAAGGAAATGAAGCTGGCTTAAACACAACAGGACTTCAAACCTTTGACAATTTGATTCCGTAAAATGAAAAGGTCATTTCATTCAGATAGGAAAAAAGAAAATGCAGCGCTATGAAAATATACCCGAAGCTATTTATTATGCTTCTGGATCAAACATTTTTAGTAGATGTGTTGATGGTTATATGAGGCTCACAGTGAGGTAAAATTATGTGATGTACACGTTTGGCCACATAGTTAAAATAAGCCTTAAAATCTAAAATACTCACATTATAAGCATCTAACATTGCTTTCAGTGTAAATTAGAAATGTACCCATTGTCAGTCATTTTAGCAGTCTACGCAGTTTATATAGGCGTTTTAGTTTTAGGTCATGCTATGAGAATTGTAGTCAGCATGTGTTTTACATTACTCGAGTTATTTAATGTAATAATATACGTATACAACGTAAATCATGTATTTTTCCCAAGAAATACAGATGAGGCTTGGCTTAATAAATGAAAAAATACTTGGAAAGCTTTTGTATGATGTTGCTTATGGAAAGCCTCAGTCCACAGGAGATTATTGTAGTAGCTTAGCCCTCGAATATTTTGTGCGTAGGTAGTTGCATAGATATTTCAATATTTCGTAAGAACATCTACTTTGACTGTTTTCAGGAATTTTTCACGAAGAATACGTAACACATGTCCCAATTATTCTATTGATTATACTAATTACTTCCCCAATTCTACTGATTATACTAATTACTTCCCCAATTCTATTGATTATACCAATCCTATGGTATATGCTTGCGTGCGTAATGAATGTAAATAAATGGAATATGTAGGACTACGAAGTCCGTACCTACGGGTACATTACGAAGTACCTGCGTGAGATATCATTTCTTTAACGACATAAATAGGTACACGTAGAGGTACATACGGTTCTACAAAATTATTAGACAACTGGTTAAATCCTTACTACAAGTAAGCATTCGTATAAAGTACATATTACCACATACATTATTTACAAGTGTTGTACTAGTATTTAAAAAACGAGTAAAAGTACACCCCAGACTCCAGTTACAGTAGCTGTATGAATGTACATACATAATATAGAATATAGCTCCGCGTTTACCGATATTTATGTTCAAGTGAATATCTCTTGTGTCTGAATTAGCGAGATGGAATAGCTCTTTAAGGTAGGAATTTTTTATTTGCAATATATTTTCACTTGGTATAATTTGTACTAATTCCTGAAGACAAAGCCCAGCTACCGGCTTTACCTGTTTTATAGTTTATGATGCGAATTGCATTATTACTACCGTCTTTGCTTTCAAAAGCCTTTCCAACAGAACCAAGTGCAGGTAGGTCTAACCCATCATAATGATTATGTTTACGATGTGAGTAGCTGTGAACTTCGGTTCAATTTTATCCGTAACAAGCCAAGCGAAGAATATATAGGCAGGTTTCCCACGGTGTCAAGCAATAAACAGAGAAATAAACTTTCGTCAATTACCTCTGGCAGTAAAAAATTCAGTCGCTTGCCAAGACAAAGATGAAAATACAAACGCGATAATTAAACTATTAGACAGATTGGTTACAGTTGAAAAAGAATTTAGCCGTCTACCGCACAGGTGTACATATTCATAATGTTCATCGTGTATTGTGCACGAATTTATGCACAACAGGTCTTCACTTATTTTGCATTATCTTCTCTCGAACAAAATAAATATTATCCCTTAATAATTACCTAAGTAGGTAATGGTAATATAATCCTGTTGGGTTTCGGTATACCTACCGCTTATTTCAGGGAAAAGTTATTGCAGTGGAATCTGTTTACGAAATGTTTAATGTTTTATTTACTTGTTTGTTTGCTTACACTGATATGAAACGTGGTAGAGCAAATATTTTCAACAGCATCATTTTATTCAATAACGATATAATAACATCAGTGTTCTATGTAACTTAAGCACTAACTGATCACGATTTTTGAACGTGATTCTATTTTTATTTATAACCAAATGCATTAGTCCTGTTTTGATATTATTACACCCGTAAAAACCTTTAATCAGAAGACATGTCATTCGCTTCTGGTATGATGTCATTTAAACGCGTGTAGGTAAACAAAATCACGGTGAAAGTAAATATCATTTAAGCAAAACACATAGTTATACATAGAAAGTGACCTTTTAAGAATAGTTCGTGTTTGTTTTCAAACCATCAAACCTGATATGACTGTATTTATACTGTAGATGGGAAAAATAAATCTGAATTCATCTGCTACCGGTAAGCAGTTTGAGTAGTTGCTTTCTGCATCTCACTAATCATTTCCTTCTTACAATTACACGTTTTACAGAATACTTGTCAAACCCATTTGCAAAGTCAAGGTGTGGTTGTCTTATTTAGGGCATACAAATAATATAAAATTTATATAGGTAATGGTGAATACCTCTATGCAACAAGCCCTCAATGTTGAGACTCAAATTATTAACGTGCAGTGTTTATAATTTTGAGTCTCGTATTTGAATCCAAAGTCAGGATAAAGATATTCATGGAATGAGTATAGGTAGGCTGATAAAATATTATGTTTTACAGAATTGTGTTTAACCACATCAAAAATAAATCAATCCGATCGGTCTACAATGTTTTTCTAATATTAATATTTTTCAATTCAATATTATTGCAATGATCGAATTGAAGCATCAACCAGTAAATCCAAATCAAAGGCTATACTATTTATCTAGTGATAAAAGTAAACATTTAAACCTATTATCTATATTTTTAAACTTATCGTTTTTTACATAGCAATCATATTAATATGTTTTACTAGCCATCAGGCAGCTGAAAACGTGAGACTAACTAGCATAAAAGTGTGTATGCACTCTATGCACTAAAACTCCAAAACATGCACAAAACATGCACAATAACACTTCGTATGTGAGCTTTTCAGCGATGAGTGTAAAATTGTCAACGTGAAAAAATACACATTCATTTTTTTGATTTTACAAACTTAAAAATTGAAAAATAGCAAGAACCTTCTTTAACTTCTTTGACCGTAGACCTCAACAATACGATACTATAGCCTATTACTGATCAACCCAAGGTTGATACAGATAATAAACTGATCGTGAGTTGAGCCAGTCAGGCTGAAAGCCTAGTCGTTCGGCTTTTTCGTATTATCACTATTATACGTTGTGTTTACATTCTTATCTCTCTTATGTCAGTTATAAATATGACTTTATGAATTAATATTTTAATTCATTTTTTAACCCACATTTTAAATGATTTAGATTTAATACATATTGTGATTTCGAATTTGGAAAAAGTGAACAGGTTAGATTATTAAATGCAAGGTTGTGGTTCATTATAAAATGGACGAATCTAAGTTATGTATTTAAACCGTATGCCAGAGTCACTTTATGTTGCATTGCACCAGACCCAGTAAGAAAGAAAAATTTAGTTTATTAGGAAACACCTTCACAAAATACATTGCATTGTGAATCCTTGGTACACACTGACTGACTTATAGCACAAAAGTATTAGTTCTGTCAGAAAAGTTAACTGAACAAAGGTGAACTGAACACACAGACACAGTCAAGCTGTGGAGAGTGCCCTTGGCTCGATTTGCTATCCTAAATCTGGTGTTATTATTCGTAGACTCATTTTTCCAACCACAATTTAAGTAAGATAGATAGGTTGCTTACAAATAGGTGTAAAATCACTAGGTTGGCTCGAATTATTATTTTTCCAGACAATTCAGCAACTATAAAGACCAAGCAGCAAAGCTGATGAAAACACTTCTTTTCTCAAGAACCAGTAACGTAGAAAGGATGGCCTTTGCTGGCTTCTCTCTGCTCTTTGCATACCTATATCTTTTATTGAGTATCAACGCTGAGGATCCGGCTGTAACGAGATTCCGTGAATATTTGCGTTTTGATACTTCACCTCCAAATCCTCAATATGGTACAGAAAAATGAATTTGCTAATTTTGTTTTTATTACTAACTACAAA
The DNA here is from genome assembly GCA_019776165.1 of Pogonognathellus flavescens. Taxonomy (NCBI): domain Eukaryota; kingdom Metazoa; phylum Arthropoda; class Collembola; order Entomobryomorpha; family Tomoceridae; genus Pogonognathellus; species Pogonognathellus flavescens. Next base: position 7,701 of record JABASD010001594.1, read on the forward strand.
ACCATCATTTGTACATAGGATTGGCAAGTAATGTGCATGTACGAGTACTCTGTATAATTATTATGATTTTGCTTGGATTTTGCTTACTAATATTAACCAGAGGAAAGCGTTAATTGGATAAAGAACCAGGCTGAGAAAATCGGGCTTGAATATGACAGGCTGGACTTTCCTGAACCCAATTTTTTTGTTATTCGTTTGACATGGAGAGGTTTAGATCCAAATCTCAAGTCACTACTGTTGAATTCCCACATCGATGTTGTTCCTGTAGAGGCAGTAAGTGTATATATTGTCAACAATATTTTATTATTTCAATCAGGTTTAATAGATAGGTAGTCGGTAGCTTAATAGGAAAATGATTTAAGTAACCTAGTAAAAGATTGTGATTTCAAAATAAATGTGATTTTACAATTACATACTGTAAAACGTTCGTTTTTTCATTTTAAGAGTAAATGGATCCATCCTCCGTTTGATGCGTATAAAGATTCGAACGGGGACATTTACGGCCGCGGTGTTGTAGACAGAAAATCTTTAGGGTGCATTTACTTGGAAACAATCAGAAGACTGAAAGAAAGCAACTATATACCAATACGCACTATACACATAACATTTGTACCAGGTAAGGTAATACTGAAATTGAGTAAACTTATTCAAATCGTAGTGAAGTTAATATTACTTTGTATACAAAAATGTGTACTTCATATGTGCATGATATACATAATAAAAAGCAAATCAAAATATACTAGACGAAGAGGTTGGTGGATACAAAGGAATGAAGCCCTTCACGGAGTCGGATCAGTTTAAAGAACTCAACGTCGGGTTTGCTTTGGATGAAGGAGAGTTTGGTGAGGCAACTTACGCAGAGAGATCTTTGTGGCGTAAGTTTACTGCTACTAATAATATAACACATTTCTGATCTTCCTGGTATTATTACTGCATGTGCAGTCTGCATGTAAATGTTTTATGTTGAGACACAGCCTGTGCATTTCCTAAGTCATGGTTTGTTAGGATGTTCTTTTAATTTACTTCCACTAAGCATAACTGCACTCAACGTGACTCAAAGTAGCTTCATTATTTCCTCAGAGTTCAATGTAACTGCAACAGGGCGACCTTTCCATGCATCTGATATGTTGGAGGACGTTGAAAATGCAGGCGCAAAGCTTCGCAACGTGATCAATACTCAATTTGCATTTCGTAAGACGCAAATGTCACTGCTACATAATGAAAATACAACCATCAGTGATGTGACGTCCATAAACCTATCTATTATCGGAGTAAGCATTAGTTAACATTAAACAAATATCTTACAAATTAATTGATTTGAGTACATGCATTGAAAATCTGAAATTAATGTATAATGTTAATGGTTTAGGGTGGGTTGCAACCTAACATAGTTCCTTCTGAAGTGTGGGCTGTTTTTGATATGCGATTGAGATTGAGTCCTACTTGGACGTATTATGATGTAGAAAAAATGATAAATGACACATGTACTGAAGCTGGACCCGATGTCTCGTATAAATTCATTGTAAAAAATCTAATCGCAGCGGAAACAGTCTTGGATGAGATGAATCAGTTTTGGATGGCAATGAAATTCATTCATAATAGATTGTATGCAATTATTAAACTATGTGAACTGCTTTTTCTCTCATTAAGTTGCCCTAATTATAGTACACCTGTATTTGTTTAATAATTACTTTTAGGAAATTGCCACTGAAGCCAGTTGTTTTACCGCAATCTTCAGATGCTCGCTTTCTGCGTGAAGTGGGTATTCCAACTATCGGATATTCGAGCATACAATTAAAAGAAGGCAATGGAAGAATCCACGCTCATAATGAGAATCTGAATGAACAAGCATTTTTGGATGGAATCGAATTGTTTAAAGTAGTTCTGCATCGACTTGCTCATCTTTCACAAGATTATTAAAATTGTGCAAAAGTTCTGGTTGCATCTGATGTGTATGCGGTGTAGAGTAGAGTGCATAGACGGTACATATAATATACAGTTTAGATTTGTGCACGTACATAAACTCAATACACGTAGATTTACGTTTAGATACGGATAAGAATCTATTGCATAATGGATTGCTTGCAGTACGTATATATAAAGCACATGCATGAATTTTTATTTTTTTTCTTTTATCATAGGCTCTTTCGCGATTCCGTCATATTTGCTATACATGGGAAAACACATCAACTTCATCGGCCTAAGGATATTGACAGGAAATGAGTACAGACTTAGGGTAATTTTATCGGATTGTTAATTAAGTTTTCTCTATCAAATGTCCTTATGCAACGTGTTTTTAAGAACTGTGTACACGTATAGTATGTGAAACAAATAAAATACTTTCATGTTAACGAATGGGTATTGGTGCACTATGATAGTAGTAAGCATTTATATACACTCGTGATTCATATGCCATATTAAGAGTAAGGGGTCTGTAATGCAATGGGTAATTGGAGTTGTAAAATAATCAAAGTAAGCTATTAATGGGCAATCACAATTTTGAAATCCAATTAAAGCACATAATAATCTTATTGTGAATTTATAAATCTTTAAAAAATTCTATTTGCAGAATTTTACATAATATGTTTATAAATCTTTTATCCAATTAAACCCGATCATGATTTCATGATCAAAAATTTAAAGGAGTATACGAAATCGTACAGCTCCCAAGAAGAAAATTCTCGAATTAAGATTTTTTTCTGGGATCGGTCACAACGCCAGAAAACAGGACGTTTTCCATTTTATCTTCAATAAGCTGAAAGTAAAAGGGCCGGTCCGCTTTTACATCGATGACCTTAGGTTTTTTCCGACTGCTGCTGCATCCTGGAATAAAAAACATAGCATCAATTTTGAGATTTTCGTTTATATCATGTCATATGATTTTTACTTCTAATGTTACGTTTGTTTAATCGGTTTAATTCGTTTAGACATTTCAAATTAATTAATATGACTGAATAATCACCTTTTTCCCGACAACGGCTTGTAGCAACAGCAGCAGCTGTAGTTCCGGTTTCGTCTACTTTAATTACTGCTTTTTGTATAACTTTCGAAATATATAATCCCATCGGATCATCAGAAATGGATGAGAAATCCGCTTGGTCTATATCGAAGGCGTCTTCGATCCCCAGCTATTGTAAATTAATATAAATATACATGGCAAATTACTTTCATTTAAAAAAAACTCACTATTATTCCCTTTTATGTTGCTATAAGTAAAGTACAAGTAAATTACCGATAGAATGAAAAGTATGTACCAAATCGAATGCATTATTTCTAACCTGTTGCAAAGATTTGATCAAATCATCCAAGGTAGTTTCCACCACGAATTTTGGTAAAGCCACATTGACTATGTACTGGCTCAATTCAGTTTTGAATGCTGTTAGCTCATTTAAGTATTCATGGACACTAGTGGTGAGCATTCCATTTTCCAACACACTCAAACCTTGTTTAAGTTTCGGAATAAAAACTACAAGACTGAATCTTTTCCCCTAAATCAACCAAATCATAGAAGCAGCAGTTATGTAATTACTAATCTGTACCTATATTGTTGTGTACTATTAATAGTATATTATAACATGTATATGATTTACTTTGTAAGGAAGCTTGACAATTTCAGCTTGCAGTTTTTCGGAATCCACGTACTCAACAGAGTTGTTACACCCAAAACGCTTCATCATTTCAACTTTTATAAATTTTTCATCGTTTAAATAAAAATTCCCAAGTTTTGTATCTTTCTTTTCAAAAGGTGTGGCCCAATTTCCATAAAAGTAAATCGTATTGATTAATATCAGACGAAGACTCACATCGCTTAGCTCTTCTGCAATGCGCAATGGATAATGGTAATTATGAAGTAATAAAATAATGCATTACGTAATTGAATTAAAATTAAAATACATAATCAATTTACTGTATGAAACAATGTTTTCGATTTCTCCTTTTGTGGCTCTTCGAACCCAAGAGTTTATTTCGTTGGCACTTCGCACTGGTTCCCTGGTATCAAACGGGCCAAATTGAGCGTCCAGTTGTTTCAAACTTTCTAAATATTGAGGTAGTAATTCTTCTCCTTTTTGATAATACACTTTTTGTGCTGTTAAGAGTGTTACTGATCTTCCACCCTTAGTAAAAATACATACTTACAACGATTAATCATCATGTTGAATTTAACATAAAGAGTTGAATAATTTATGTGATTTCATGAGTACGTTATTATTGAGCATTTTTAAAATGTCTCCTGGAAAAGGATTTTCTTCATCTTCCGGATACCCAAGGGCTGTTGCCATTTCGGCCTTGGTGATTCCTTCCGCGCCTAAATAGGCCATTCCAAGTCCTAGAGTAACCCCGAGGGGTGAAAACACAAAGTTTCCGCGTTTGTCTTTTTTGATTTCCTGAATATCAACGTGGAAGTGAAACCATTACAATGAAACTCATGATAGTCTTTCCAGATAAAGAAAATAAAAATACGAAGTACTAAAAATCATGGATCATTCTAAGTGTAAGTAGAATTCTAACTTGTTGCAATCTGCTGGAAAACGATGTGATTGCTGTGAATGATTGAGAATGAGACATGTTTATTTGAATAGGACTATTGGGTCTTCAAACGTTTTTCGGAGCGGAGAGAAAGTGAAAAAGTACAAAAGTGCTTTGAATGTTAATGTTAGTAATCAATCGCAAAAAAGATAATCAATCTCTGTGTAAATATAATAGTAGATTGAAACACGAATTCTCTTTTGGTTCTGCGAATTTTTTTATTCCAATCTGTAATACTCTCTTCTGTACGAAAACACAACTTCCACCATTCAGAGTATGTAAAAAATGTTTTAAGTAAAAAAGAATAAAATTATAACAAGAGTTTGCTTGACAACCTATGACGTAATGAGATTTTAAAATTTCAATCTCATGATTTTTTATAAAATTCATGAATCATGACCATTGTGTAAAGAGTGTAAGACAAAAATGAAAAGTGCAATCTATATACTCCTCTGTATCTAAAAAACTAAATTACCTTTAACAATTAAATGCTTTGTGTTTTAAATAAATACAACTGTTTGCTGCAGAATAAGTTGTGAGATAAATATTCACAAAGGTAAGTAGGTTCACTCATTTGCAGTGATGTCATGTAAACAAAGGTGATAGTACAGATGTAATATTATAATAAGTAAGTTACAAATTAACTGCACGATAATTTGTATAGCACATTATTCACAACGGTTAAAAAGGTGGACAGAAAGGAGCAATGTGTGGGTAGTTGGTGATAGTCGGCACCAACGAAATGAGAAGCGTCATCTTACAAACTGAAGACATGACATGACATATAACAAATCAATTTAGAGCTTACTCATCTCATAATACAAATACAGCTATAACACACATACATAAATAACAGCGAATCAAAAGAATACCACATTATGTCGTCCGTGGTCCTCCTCAGCCCTCACCTCACCTTACCTGAAAGAACAATGAACATCCCTTCCTCCGTTATACGCAATCTGAATAAATAATCGCCACTACACACAAACAAGCAATATTATACATATACTTTGTATAGTAGTCTCATTCTGAATGTACCTTACAAATTAAACTGTACATGGCACTTTGTGTGTAAAGATATACTAAATATAGAAAACTGATTTGATATTATCGGCAGTTTGCATTTTGGCATAGTAAGATAAGTTGTATTAAATATTATAAGATATATTATATATACCTAGGTTGATACACGTTATGTAAAGGAAGAATATAAACCTATTGGAGTATGCATAAAAAGGCAGAGCGAGAATAATAAAAGGTGCGGCTGAATTGAATTGAATTCTTTTCAGTTCCATAAGTTCACAATGCCATGCCAAGAAAGGTGCTAATGGTAAACACTTAAAACAGAGAAAGTCAACAAAGGGCTTAAGTTCAAGTGGAGTTTAAAGGCTTTGAAGCGAATGCGATGTGTTGAATACAAATTCTTCCATTCAAAGTCCAGAAGCTAAATTGAATGTGTGATGCGGTACTACTTCTTCTGAGGTACACAGGGGCTCCTTATTATCTTTTATAGCGTCACAGATTCTTTAACTGCTATCGTCTCGTACTTGGTAGCATTAGCATTGGTCTTATGTGTGTAGTGTACTACCTTAATCTCTACACTTGCTGCATTAGGTCGCAGGTATTCCTTCATACGTCCAAGTCAACGTTTTTATATGAGTTTAGTTTTGAGTACACATATAACGAAGACATTAATATTCATGAATTATATTGCGTTGTTTCACACTGCAACAATCAAACAAATTCCTTTACGCTTAAGTGTAATGTAAGTAAATATTAAACTAAGTTGTTTAGAATTATGGAGTAAAATGAATTATAAAATCATCCAATTTAGTTTAATAGAATAATGTACCTCACTGTATTAATTCAGAGGTAAATTAAAAAATTATTACAATATTGTTCACACATCAATCTGGCAGCATGTTGTAAGATCACGTTTGGTTAGAAAGAAATTTTACTATACTCAAATTCATTACAAATGCTTTCATATATGTAAGTAAAGCAGAGATGAGAAGTTCTGATCCGAAAACAAATAGTAGTTCTGACTTCTGATACGAAAATGGCATTTGAAGAATTCCTTCTTTTAAATGAAGGAATACATAATACATTATTCAACTACCTACTTTTATTCCTGATAAAATTGATTCTTCTTGAATCAGTCAACCCATTCCATCTTTCTATCTGCGACTTATTCTGGATGTTAGTTGTTTGAGTAGAGAGAAACTTGGTAGTTTAAGCACTTACCAAAGTACACATGCCTTATACATTAGCTTTTAGCTAAAAAACTAGCGAATCCATGCATCTTCTTAAGTCTACTAATGTAATCTATTAGTTCTCTGCTTGACGCAAGCAACTTTAGTAATATTTGTCGTCGACTGTGAGAAGATGATGGAACAAGGCAAGTCAGGCCATGCGTGATCCTGTTAATATGAGAGAGCGTAGACGTCAGTGTCAATGATTGTTAAATAGGTTAGACTTAAAAGTAATAGTGAAGAAGTAGAAGAGAGGTAATCACTGGCTGACTCTCGAGTAGTGGGTGGTATGCTCAAAGAACATTCAATATACTCAAATGAACAGAAACGACTCTGTGTGACGACATACCAACCTATATAGACTTTTTCAGTCAACCCTTCCATTTACTTATATAAACGAATAGGGAGTAACTTTTATATACATGAATGTATACAGATATTGTAAAATGACGATATGATGTATGACATATCTACGAAATAGACTCTATTCCGTTTTTATTCTTGCAGACGGAGTTTTAAGTAAAAATTCGTGTTCGGGTGGGACATGATCCCTCAATTGAATTGAATTCATTGAGGCACTCTTTGTCCGTAGGACTATGACTTCATCTCTACTTTATTTCTTCTTGGATATCTCAGAACATCTCTAAGCAAACAGAGAAAATCACGATGACGGCGAGTGAAGGAAAGTCCATTAATATTCTCAGCCTCAGACTTTAACACTCAATTCTTCCTTCGAGAAATTTCATTCTTACTTAGACTCATTTCGACGTACTGATTATGAGCTTAAATCAAATTAAAACTTCGACCTATTCATTGAAACTTTCTCAGACACTTTTGTAGGCTTTCGTGTAATTTGACTCTCTGTATTCTCTTTATACGTGTATGTTCTCTCCAACTTTGCAATATATATAAGCAAGTAGATAGGTACACTATATTATTTAGGTATGATGAATTATCATGCAAAAGTTAAATCGTGGCATTCATTATTTTTGCCTGCTTACAAAAGTAGAAAAGAAAGAATCTGATTTTCTTTTAGAACTTCGAATTTACAAATAAATGGGATTAAGTTTATCGATTGCACGTTTACATAATTCAGAGTATTTATTAGTTTTTGAAGCGTAAAAGGTAGGAACAATACTTTACAAGTAATTTCCTTCATGACATTCCTTAGTATATACGTATACGTCAACAAGTCAACATGATTCTATGAATGACGTTATTAGATTTTATTGAAGTAAATTAAATACCTATGCTTTCATGAAAAGGTATGTGTAATGTGTCGCAGACAGACTCCTGAACCATTAGAATTTCTAACTTCAAATTCAAACAGAGACAAATGCTCTTATGTAATCTACTGCCTATAGCTGTCAAAATATTTTTGTCACAGATTGAATTGATGTTGGAATTTCTTTAGTGTGTATACAGAGAATATACTATAGTGGAGAAATAGAGTCAGCTTAGGTACACAAAAACCGTTAGTAGACACTTGATTAAATTTCGTAGTATAACCCACAGTATAATGATAAAATCTTCCAAGTGTGAAGTATTATTTGACTTGAGTAAGTATCAAAACAGGTGGATAATCTTGTTCGACTTCTGGCTACTGGATGGAAAGTATAAAACAAATCTACATAGACAAGTAATTCACGCTCGAACGAATCGTGCTGCTCAGACATTTCTTATGGTAGCTGCCACGGATGACTTCCCTGACTAACATAACACATAAATGACATACCTAAGCCCATCACTCCTACGTGAGAACCAACATTATTGAATAGTTATGACATGAGGTATGTCTTATTCGCAACCCTATTTGCTCTTGAAAATATTTAGTCATAAAATAAAACCTTTTGAAGAGAAGATTTAACATTCGAATTCAAAGAATATAATGTGTTCACATACCTAGGTAGTCCTTTGCAATCTATGAGTTGCAAAATAAGTCTGTTGTAGTATTACAAACGGAATGTTGTGAGACTGAACATAAAAATAAATTATTTTTGTAAAAGATGTAATTAGATCCAACTGTCTATCTTTGATTCATTCATTCATATATTTTCAAAGGCTAAATGTTTTATCGTATCAATGGAGGAATGCGAATAGTGACTAATATTTATACGGTTATACAGTGGCAGCCTGCCACTGGCAGGTCTCACAAAAGGGAAATATAATTTTAATATTTACGTGTATAATAGATAGAAACTGTCGTCTTTGTCGTAGTCGCCTTTGACTGTCTGTGTGCCTTTTCTTAGCTTGCAAACTCTTCAATTGTACACAAAAATAAAAATATTAAAGAACCCAGTTTTACTGTTTGAATATTACGGAATTGCTTGCATGTGTCTACCAAAGCCATTTACATTTACGATTTTTAGAAACATCAATTACTTTTAGAATTCATAAAAATTCTAAGCCACGAGTTGGGCTTAAGAAGAATTATAGAAACTTTACAATTTTAACAAGTTCTGCTTTTCAATTTCAATTAAGTTTATATGGTATAAAAAATGAAACTGTACCTAAACTACAATTGTTAAATGTTATTGCTTTCAAAGAGACTAAGCAAGCAGACCGTGTCAAATTACCCACATGTCCAAAATTGTGACAAGTCTCAGCGCACCGGTTTTTACGATCAGGTTTAATAAAGGAAAGTGTCTAGAGCCCAAAGGGTATTTAGATTGGTATCGTGTTATTTGTGTTATTATATTCTTGCTCTTACGGCTTATTTACATAAAACTAAAAAACATTGCTTCATGGCAGGTCTTACGTGAAGTGATGTGATATCCGAGACATGACATCAAAACGATAATGAGTTTATGATGTAACCGTATTGGTACTGTATAATAGAATAGTACAAATATAGAATGTGTCTAAACTACATATATGTATAATAATATTTTGTATGTGCCTATGTTACTAGTTCTGTATAATGTTAGCAATGTTTGAACTCTGAACTAAATAACCATCATCATCACAATTTGCTTTCTCCAGGCAAAACTTTTATAATGAGGATAGTTTTGCAATAACTAGCAAAATACATAATCATAAACTTACTGTTTGCTAGTTTGCTTTTTCTGCCTAGGTACAGTTATTAATGTAAATATTGCGAACATCATAAACTGAAAACTTCAATGGCAAAATCAAGTTATGTTTGTTCAATTATACTAGCTACTACGGCTACTAGTCAATCTAAGTCCAATTAATTTCTGTATTGCGCATCAGCACAAGACGAACTTGTTATTTTATTATTATAAAAGATGCTAAAATATTATTGTACCATCATATCATCATAAGTATATGGGCTTGGAGTGCCAGACTACCTATTGTTGACAAGAAATGACAAATAACCATAAGCCCTATATAAATGTTTCCCTTTTGCAAGCGTGACAACAATATTTGGGCTTGTTTTTGTGCTGAGGCAGCACTACTGACGACACTGACGAGTTTACAGTTCAATCTCCTCAAAACACAGTCATAATTTTAATAACTTTTGAATAAATGTTTACTTTATTTATGGGTGTTCATAAAATGTTTATAGAAAAATTCGAATCAGAATTTGGTAGAAATAAAGTGGCCCTTGAATAACAAAGTCTTGAATTCGTTTATGAAAGTAGAGATTTGCTTACTTGTGTGTAATGCTAAACGAAAAATATACTTATTGTGCTTTGCATAGTGTTTATTATATCTGTACTGTGTTAATGCAAAATATAATCGCACACAGTGTATAGACCCCTTCATAAATATATGCAAACTCTGCAATGCAAATTGTGTTTTTAAGGCGTAGTCTACTGCTACATTAGATTATTTAGCAAGCGATAAATAGAGTGTAAGGAAATATTATTTTCTTTAAAATACCTATACACAAATATGCAAACGTGGTGCATAAGCTCTCATAAATTTTTCGTGGTTGACATATGATTTCCGCAACTTCTCCATTTCCCCCACCAACAAAGCATAATCTTGAAAAACACTAGTCTGCATTTTAAAGAAGTATTGGATTGGAATGCAATGTTCGTGAAAGAAGGAGGCACACACAACACGCCATTTATGAATGTGACTTTCATCCCATTACGCTGACAGTCGAGCAGCAACAAATCATTGTCACCTTATGCTTTATTTACTACACTTTCAAGTCACGGATTGACAATTTATGTAGCTATAGTACGGTCTTTTGTACAAAATTCGTGAGAATTTCCTGTGTGTATTCCTTATTTCAAATGCTCCTAATGCGAAGTATACAGAACATGCAGTAAATATTGGTTGTACATATTAAGTCAAAATGTAATTTTTTTCTTGATTTCTATATTTTCTCAGATTAAACTTCTTTTCCGGCCTGACTAAATAAATGAGAGGTAAATCTACTGTCGATGTTTTTGCTGTTATCGTAAAGGTAAACTTTGATTTAGTAATCTTAGCATAAACATTTCATTCGTAGGTATCGCCCGCCTGCTTACGGCAGTTTACAACATTATCTTTTATTCCAAGCTTGATATATTATGCACTATATGCACTAAATTATTACAGCTCATTCCCCGAGAGCTTTAGGAAGTCCAATGTTCCCTAATCCATGAGGCTTGTGTAGAAATACATTTGCGGCGACAAACACAGAATGATTAAGATCTCGACAATTGCATGCAATTGAGTTTCTGTCGTTTGTTCAGTTGATTGCATCTCTATTCTTTATTATTTTCAAGTCAAAGACGCTTTCCTACCATATTTGCATTAGTCACAGCGGGAGGTAACCGAACTCTACTGTTGACTGTTAGATTGTGTTCTCATGATTCAACATTGCCAGCAAAAAATAAACACTACACAAATTGTTTATTTATACTACGATAGAAACTTAACTTGCTTTGCTTGGCACATACCTACAATACTAATATAAAGCTAATATTGCTTTTGCCTGTTTTATATATGATATTACTTTATACTTTATATTTAAGCTGAGTACTATAGCTGCTGTCCGGTTGTCTGTACCTTACGGTAAATAACGTTTAGACAGGCGCAAACTGTAAGAATGAAATAAAATTGACACAAGAATGAGATCAGACAATATTAATGTGCATGCCATGCCAGGTTTTATGTTAAGAAAAGTATTTATTTTGTACATCTGTATGAACCGTAACCGTAGGTATCTTTGCAATGAAAAGGAGACAAATTTTCTCATACTTGCAATTTATGAGATGAAAGTTTCGATATTCAACAAGTAAGATAAAGAAATTTGACAATAGATGACTGTGCCTTAATTCAATCGCGTATTTGTCCAAACGTAACTGATACACGCAAAAGGTATACTACATACAAACGGTACAGAATACATGGAGAATATTAGAATGATTACGATTATTGCATTAAAGCTAAAGTTGCCAAATAAATTATTAGGTCTACAATTTTCAGTAATGCCAATATTTGCATTGTGAGACTTTGAGAGAAGAGCTTTTAAACGTAATGAGATTTTTGTCAGCTAAAAGCTACTGACATAGTTCAAAGAATATTTTATGGCTGAACATACTTATATAATAGAAGCGTAATTAATAATTAATTAATTGCACTTGGAATTACTGAATTACGCATACTGCATTAATGTACATACAATGTGGTTTGCTGCACGAATGCAATGATAAGACTAAGTGAGATAAGCAATTTTTGGGTTCGGGTGGTATGGTGTATCATCAACAGTGTCACCCTACCGTCTACAAATATTCGTAAAAAATAAAATTGAACATTGGCTTTATACAGAATGCTATATCTATCATATATATCTTTTTTTATGTATTGTGTATTAAATGAAGTACGTAAGTAGATAAAATTAAATTAAAGCTTCAACATTTATACCTTTCTAACTGTGGAGGTGGAACCAAAGATTTAGTGTATTTTCAACACAGTACATCCGACCGAAGTGAAGTACTGTTGCTTCTTGGAATTCAATTCTTAAGTCGAAAACATTCTTTCACCGAATACTTAATATACTTGTAAATACAGCACAGTAGAGGTGTTTGATGTCTAACTCAAAGTCTTTATCAATGCCAACTTTGTCAACTGAACTGACAGTCTTTCTACACTACAGATTGGATATGCAATATCAAGATTCTAAATTTACATGAAAAGACTTATCGTTAACAATATGCCCGGGGATATTTACAGGCGGTTTTCCTCTCTCGGAATTCAACCTCTTACTATTTTGCATGAACGGCCTTGATTGTCAAAGAGAGTTGCTAATTTGGGCACAAGCTGTAAACTTTTAGACGAAGCTTCAACATTATAAGTAATAGAATTTACTACTACAGTTAATTCATATTTGGTAACTGAAAACTGATAATGATATTGTGGTTATAGTATTTCTCGTGTAATTCGCAATGCTAATACTTTGTAATTTTGAGCACATTAAGGTAATCCTCATCAAGTTAGCAGTCTGATTTATAACAGATAAAATTTAGCATGGCTGAACACAGAGTAGGTATTAAAACATTGAAGCACAAGATATGCCTCCTTCAATAGTATTACAAAGACCCATAAGAGAAAACGAGTTTGAAGTATGAATTGTGAGAAATCCTTAAAAGTTTTTCTCTTTCCGTTTCTGGAAGAAATCTGTGTGTGCTATACAGTGAACCTTGTAATATTTTATTATGTGCCTCGTTTGTGACTTAGCTAAGGTCTAGGCCGTCTGTGTCTCGCTGAACACAATTAATGAAGCTTTCGGCAATCGATACGGAAATTCCCATGACTTACAATGCAAATTTATTTCTTTTGTGTAGCTACCGCGTGCACTGCGAGAGAATGGCGGAGAATACTGCGAATAGCAGGATCTATATCTTTATTCTTACTTAGGACATTGTGCGATATTCTCGTAGTCATAAAGCGCACTCTTTCATTCCTTATTCTTCCTTCTATATACCAATATTCCAATGTTCTGCTTTTTCAGAGCTTTCCACGTTATTCAATTTAGCAACAATGGTTGGTTACCCTGTATGTGTTACATTAAGTTCTCATTGGTTGAGCGTCTTGGCCAAAAATAATTTATCATCTATTCTTTGCTATTCTCTCCCATCAGTTTCACCATTATGTATCACAGTCAATTTTCATGAAAGGAAGTATCTAACTCGAAGATCACAAACAGCCTTGACTTTCTGAATAAATGTCGGCAATTTTCGCGTTTCCTGGATAAAATGGCAATAAATAAACTTTGACTTAAGCCCACACATGTCTCAAGTTGTACAGACAGTAGAAAATTCTTTTACTTACAATAACCTGCCAATATATAAGTCCTACATTGCCAACATTGCACATGCACACTTTGTCGTGGCATATGACCTAATTACCTAATACTGTGCAACTATGCACAGCCTAACTAACCTTGCTGTTTGTAATACAAATAGGAAAGCTATAGGTCTGTACGTTATACTATGCAGAAAATAATATCTGTTAAATTAACCACCTTTGCCAATTATTGTGCTGCTTAGCACTTACCAAACTGTACCATTTGTACACGATTAATTCTTGGATAAATTCTCTGATCTGCCTGAATTAGAAACAGTATTTATATTTCGACAAAACTTCTATAAAATTGTTATTGATTCATTAGCTTCAATATTGCATAATTGTATTAATTACCTAGTTATGCAAGCACGTATACTATACCACCTTCTACATTGAGTATTCCCTGACATAAGTTTGAAAGTAATTTTCTTTATTCTTAGTTTTTACTATAGGAATAATCGTAGCGAGTTTGCACTATGTTTGTTAACAACAAAATAATGTTTAATAGTGTTCACTATATTGAAAACATACAGTTTCATACAAAAAAGTGTTATGTATGAAATAAATCATGTAAGTCATGTAGTGCAGATAAGCATATTGAAATATAAATTACTGTAATTATTGTAATAAAAATTAGACATCAAGACATTATTAATACTACCATCTTAAATCTCAAGAATCTCAACTCACCTTTTACTTAACAGATGTGGTATATTCATAATTAATTGATAATATCAAATGTACCTTTGCAACTTTATAGCACAAAGTCAAGGAATGGTATAGAAGATTCTTGTGGACAGGAGGAAATAGGCAGAATGAAAGAATGTTTGTGTAAGAACAATGTTCATAAAGCTGGAGGACATTAATACGCTGCTGTAATGGGCTCTTGCAGTATATGCTGAAGTTCTAAATGTCTTTCTCGATTAAAGATTCCCAAGACAGTGACATTAACGGTGCTAAGCCAACAAAGAGCGTCACATTCGCATCCACGAATGGGTTCTGCCATTACATGCCAACCAACACCAACACCACGATGACAAAGGCAAAACTCATTTGCACTTCTCCAGCTTGCTCGACTTTAATTTCTGTGACTTCTGACTTATATTAAGCGCACTCAGACGGAGTACCTACGTTGAAATGAGAATATCTGCAATGCACAGTGGGTACCTATTTGTTGTTAGGCAGAAAGCAGACAAAAAGAGAATACAGACTTCTGTGTGAGTTTATTTGGGGCTTAAACAATAGTTATGTGACTTATGTGTTGTAAAGAGAGGCTCTTGAGGAAGGCACAATGGTGCTTCAGTTATTTATAAAGTAATAATTCTGTTTTTATAATGTCGTAACATATACATTCAGTATTATGGACTATACAGATATAAGGAAGAAGCAAAGACCAACAAGGGTCTACTTGAATAGCATTTGGTCTGCTCTCTGGTCCTGGTAATGAGATTCAAGATGGTATGTGTAAATTATGTAAGTACTGGAACTACTGAAGAATTACTACATTTGTTACAGTTTTCTGCTGACTAAACCATTTTAACAGTTGTATCACAACCAATTATCATATTAGTTGTACAACATGGCACAATAAGCCATTCAAATGAAATTTAAGCTCTAAACTTCTACAATAATAGAATGTAAATGGTCTTTGTTGCATATTGTGGTTCACTCACTCCGTCTCCCACTAATCATGTGGTAAACCACTAAGTAAGCCCAATGTATTTCTTGTTATTTCTGGTTTTCTTCCATAAGCTACGCTCAAGAAAGAGTCTTGTCTTTTTCATGCAAATTACATGCTAAATTTTTACTAACATAACAATACTTTCCGCATAAGATTTCTACACGTTTTATACCTACAGATAATACAGATAAATTATTTTGCAAAGGAATACTTATCGAAAACAATGTGATTTTTTGCTTTGTAGTATCATATTGCTATTGATAAGCATGTTCACTCTTTGTCAAGCTTCAAAACTAGCGACAGGTAAGAAATATTACATTGGAGCTTGCAAGTGTGTCAACGCACGAAAGACAATAATATTTTATCTTGATGCAATAAATGTTGTTCGTGGAAGAACAAAGCGAATTTTTATTAATGGATAATGAAGACATTCATAATGTATCTTATGCCTACCACCGGGTAGTACTTACAAACAATCTAACAAGCATAGACGAAAAGGACGGGATTATAAGAAAAACTATGTACTGAATAGAATAGTATGTATATTCAGCTTTGTATTTATTATTGTTACATGAGGTAGTTTGTTAGAGCCATCATTTGGAAATCACCAGGCACTTGGCAGGTCGGACACGAGACAATATTAGAAAACAATTGTTTCGCACAGTTGAACAAATGGGCAGTTTGCTGGAGATTGTGACAATACCCTTTGGCACGCTCATCACATCACTCTTACGCACCAGGACATTTCCACCAGATTCATATTGTAAGTTGCACTACCTGTACCTACTGCAGGACAGCTTACATAAATACACGACGGGCTCGTCTCCATGTTTAAATCTGGCCAGTTTTGTAAATGGGATTACCTATTCATCATAATCATGAATCAAAGTAACAACTGTGTAATTATAATTATTATTTTGCTGCTTATCTACTTAATGAAATTAACTGTTTATTACAAAATCACTTCTGGCCATATTTTGCAAAGCTGGAAGTGCAACTCAGAGATCCGACCATAGTGATTTTATATAAGCATTTAAAATACTCTGTCACATAGAAACAGCTTTTTACCCATTCAAATCAAATACTGGCAGATCTTTTGATTACCAGTGCAATTAATACGATACCTTTAACCAACAACTTTAGTAGCTTTTACGAATCACTCTAATATAATGAATCGTAACATGAATGCTTAATATACATAGGTACAACTAAAAGTTCAAATTAACTTTAAATTATCAAATTCACAATATTATTCAGACACAATTAAGCACGTATCATAACTTATGAATAAAATGCTTCCAGCCAATTTATTGGAAAGTTATTGTTGTGCCATTGACCACAGTTATGAATTATACGTGAAAAAGTAAAGAGAAGATGATGCAAAGACAGGGAACATGATCTCCTGACAAAGAATACTATAGAGGAAGTGTTCAGTGCCATATGAGGGCATGATTACAACATGCAATTGACTATTTAGCCAAATAAGAGCATCATATTCCACGTGGTAGCTCTTATGTTTTTTAAACAAAGTATCTTACTGTTCTTGAGTTGACTTAAATTATCTAAACAAGCTTATCTCTATAAGTAAAGTCTTGCTAGTTGTATATTGTTGATGAAGCACACGATGCATTACATGGGGTTTACTTGAAACGGAGCATGCATCGCACAATCCCTCTGGGTATTGCTTGGCGTTTTGTGGCGTGATTGTTAAAGCAAGTTGTAAGTACTAATGTGTTCAGAGGTATTTGTTTTAAAAGACTGCAATTTGGACCGTGTTAAACACAAGGAGAGGCGATCACGTTCGGTCAAACAAGAAAATCAGATTTTACTTTTACGTTGATTCGGTCTTGATGGAGCCTCATTATTCTACAAAGACTTGTTCAAATGCTGAAGTTGCTTTAGAGCAACGTGTACAACAAGGCAAGGGAATTTATTTTAAGTACAAAATTGTATAAAACAATTATGGGCATTTGCCCAAATACGATTTGTCTACAAGGTTCATTAATGTCATTAGCGTTTGTTCTCAATAATAAACAGATGCGGGTCACGGTAATGAATTTTCGTGATTAGTTGGCTAAAAGTCTAAACCATTATTTTCTACAACTCTGTTTAGTCTGTTTACGCGTTGTTTGGGCCAAGGTAGACACGACATTAATCTGTGTGTTGTATTCGAGTATTTACACAGTAGTCTTCTTGTCTCATTAGTACTAATGAGTTGAACGAAAGACAAAATACGTGAGATATCCATGATCTATTTAATGAAATCATTTTAGCTTCGAGTAGTTAACAAGAAAAGACGTCAAATTGCCTTCATTCCTATGTCACCCCTATACAAACAAAGTCTTTATATACGCTACATCGTTATCAATTGCCTTATAGTATTGTTCTATATACATTCGACTGTTTTAAAACTCGCATTGTAGTATAACAGTTGTACAAAATACATTCATACATATTATATGTCTGTACACCCAGAAGATAGTCAAGCATTGTTGTTTTGTTCTCTTGAAATCATAGTCTGTACATAGAGATACAATGGCAGAGTGCAGTGCAGTGTAATGTTGGAAATAAGGAATTGGGAGCCATTCTATTATCCAATCCAATTTCATCCACTCTGAATCCACTCTAACCTACTGCGAATTCCTCGTGGGATTATGTTAATTGATTAAGCGTCATTGTCGATGTCATGACACGAATTTGATGGAACATTTTGGTCTAATTAAATTTGTAAGATGGACGCGTCTCCTATTGATTAACCTATTGAAATTATGGTAGAGCAACTGTTGTTTTACCTACTTGAGTTGAGACACACAATACAACATTATGTACACGTTTTCTAAATTTTGAGATTTTCGAAAATGTTATTTTAAGGAAAAGAAAGGGGACCTACCTTTATCATCAAAAATCTCTGACGTGGATTTTCATTTTGTTTTTATGAACCCATTTCTCATTTGTCAAACTGATAGTGTTTACGAAGCAAAGATTGGATGTCAGGTGAAAGCTTATAAGTATAAACAATGGTGCACACATTACTTATTTTAGAAGATAAATTAGTTCATATAATATGAGGAAATGAAGTAATTACTACTCACTTAATAATATTATTTGTATTTGTGTAAGCAGTGAAGTAAGTACGAAGATGATATTTATAAAAGATAAAAAATGGAAGGGATGGTAGCGTAAGGCGATGTCAGTTACCAGTCGTGTTAAAGAAGATGCCCTGAGTGAGAGCACACGTCTGACCGATAAGTAGTAGTGCCAACAACGCAATGTTGAAATGAGTAACTAATGGCTAGGTAGTCTGTAAAGTCTTCTAAGTCATAAATTCTTTAGGGCTGTCATTGTGTTGAATAATAGCTCAGTGGTGGGTAACACAACAACAACATATAATAACGATTCCTTACATTTGCTTTTCCATCGCATTACCGAATTCTCCTTAGTAAGCTCTTCCTCATGCACAGACTGATATACATTTTATTAAGTAAGAGATACAAAGTATATTATGTATACAATATATCGATGATCTTAAAGGCAGTGCCTACTAATTGTAAGTAAACGTTAACCAAAATGAACTAAAAGAGTGTGGCATTCTTATGTTTGCTTATATTATAACATTAGTACCAAGGTATATGGAATAGAACCTTGATTAGTACAAAGTTACTCCCTGTAAGGTTCGTTTCACCGAAGTTCTAGAATGCGCTTCAACCATCAGGATCATTGCATTACAAACACCTAGTAACTCAACAAACAAAGCAATGAAGTTTTTGAAATTTATAATATGTAATTGTATGGTAGCCAAAACAGGCGTTATTCAATCCTCAGCAAAATGCCTGAAGACAAACTGTTTCAGAGACTAGCCCAATTTCAACTGGATTATTTATTGACGAAATCCAAAAATCATCTTTCCTTTACTTTATGGGTTATGTCATGTGATCTGTGTGTGTTTGCCTGATCTTCCTCTTCACTTAAACTTAATATTACGTACCTATGTTGATTCTTAATATATGATTAGCTTCATTTTCAGCTCTACTGCACTTATTTTATATAATACCTATTAGTACATTGCGTAAGTTTTAATTTTTTACTTTTTTACTACAATTTGGTATTTCAAAGTCACAGCTAACTAGTATCACACCTAAGATGCCCACTTTATAACACATAAGTGTACAATACTTTTTCTTTGCAAAATGGTTATCTACCTACTAACTCTTATTTGAGAAAAAAAGTATTGTATTCTATTATTTTGTTAAAAAGACGTTTCCATCAAGGAAAAATCCTTCAATGTACATCAGTAGAGTAAATTCGACTAATAAAAAAGGCAGGTTAAATGAACCTTTAATAAGAGATTTTTGAGTCCTATTTCCTATCTCGTACGGTCGCACACACTTGGACATACCCATCATTTAATTTAACTACCTCCCTACTACCTACTAGCGTAAAGTATTACTTTTTCCTTTCTATAGGGATGAATATCACCAATCACAAATATTGAAATATTACTAGCATTTAACATCCATAATGTTTTCTCTTGTGTTATCTGACGAAATTTTGTGTAGGTAATAGTCAAAAGTGTAGGTGTAATATACTCTTTTACGACTTATATCTTGCATTCTCACATAAGAAGTACAGAAATTTTGAAATATATTATTTTTGTGGCTTACAGTGCCTAGTGGGGTGTAAATTTTATTGAGAAGCCTGTGCCCTTGTGTGTTGTGTAGCAAGTGTAACTTTTGAAGCAATTTCATACACTAGCTTCGTGAATATTATATGATACACTGAACAGTTTATGACATCGTCCGTATCATAATGTGGTAAGCTGACGCTTATTACTACACTTACGTGATGTGGTGTACTGCATAGTTCCATCCTTCCATGTGCAAGTGCATAGGAAAAGAAGCAACCTGGATGAAAAAAATAAACGAGCGAACTACCCATAACCATAACATAACATTACCGAATGCAATGCGACGAAAAAAAAGTAGCTGTCGGCTTGTGTTGTAAAGTGTAAATTGATTAATGATACATTCAAGACATGACTGAGATCTTAGGGAACGATTGAGCTTGTCGTTACGACGATTTATTTAGGTGCCATTTCATTATAAATGAGCGATTATCGCCATTCTTCTTGATAGAATTACATCAAGCCAGTCTGTGTTCCAATGATGCTGACAAATAAAATAGTTTTACACACCACAGCAGTATATCTATTGTACACGCTGCCTCAATGCAGTAAAGAATGGCAGCTTGTGTTACTTCTCTTCTTGCTTCTTTTAGTTTAAACTACTATGAATGATAATGTCTTACCTTTTTATTAGGAGCTTCTTCTTATAGTTGTAGAGTTGGTGTCCCTCTCTTCTTGTAGAAATCCTAAAGACATGACTCAGATATTAACTGTGAAATACTGAACCAGTCAACACACAATTTGTCCAAATAAATACCCATGTATTTTTCCAGTATATATATTTCGGTATAGACACGAGACACTAGGAGCTGTACTTGATCTGAAGTTTAAGCCTGTTTTGTTGACTGTTAAAATAAACTACGAAATAAACTACAAAAGTGTGTAAGTGTGTGAGAGGGTAGGTGTATATATATAAAAGTATGTAATCAAATACCAATACAACTTGTCCACTTTTCTGTCACTAACTGGGTATATCAAATCGAGAAGACATTTCAATAGACATTGTCAAACTGCCAGGACTGATATCAGAACGTTTCTCTTGACTGGCAGGAAATTTGTTCCGCTCCCACTTTAGCTAATAGTAAAAAATTGTGTACAAACCTATACGGAGAATCCCAACAAACCACCATGCACCACTGAGACTTATTGTCAAGTACATGGCAATCCTCAATAAAAAAGGAAGACAGAACATTCATATGCACCTAAATCGAAATAAAGAGTTCCATGAGACTGTTTTGTGAAGATCAAGACAAAATTCGTTACTTTATTTAGCGGAGCGACTTTGTAGGAATGACCAAGGTGTCAACTTTAGAACGGGTTGAGATTATTGTGCTCAATGAGACATTGTATTGTGAGATATGATTAAATATTACAAGAAATTAAAATTTGATGTAATTTATGTCAATTTCAACAGGCAACAATTTTATCTTTGCTGTGGTTTTCAAACGAACGTATCAAAGTACTCACAATATAATTACAATTTCTAAAAAAGTAAATTAAAAATGGCCATTGTGCATATAAAAATGAGAATGTGAGCTACAAGTTAACTTGCCTTGATCAAATAAAAATGATATGGAAATGATTAAAATAAATATGTAAATGTATTCACAAGAAGAATTTGTACAAGCAAACTCTCTACATATTAATCTATTAATGTCAGTGGAGAACATGTTCTGGATTTTGCAGTTCTCATGTAAGTAAGGTACTGTGCTACTGATACATTTAGAGTTGCTGTTTAAAAGCACACCCACCAGGTCTTCTTGTGCTTCAGCGTCAAATTAACAATGTCATTGTTAAGTCAACTGACTGGACAACATCTCAAATGGTGGTCGCCACACATTAATCATCCGCTCTTATTGGCGTCTTTATTTTGCGCAACAGTTGTCCATAAATGGTGCTAGAGTTTTATGAATCATCCTTTTCACATAACCAGTCAGGTCAGTTCAGTAAAATAAATAAATTCAATTTAAACAAACATTCTTGCCCAAGAAAAAAACAGTCGTGTCATGAGTCGAAACGTGAAACAGAGTGACAATCTTGTGTTCTGTACGATATTCAAAAGGTCGATTGCTTGCATTTCAGTTGCAGTTCTAATTATTAAGGATTTGCACGAGATTAATATATTTCACATGTATTTGCATACTGATATCGTGATATGCATTGCATTGTGCAATACTGATAGGACCTGTCTGTTTAAATGACAAACACAGAAGTGCCGTTTGAATCTACTTGACAAGCCTTACTTTTAACTTTAACTAACAATAAATTAACATTGAAACGTTTTACTTACTTTCATTGCAAAAAATGTCGTTACATACTATCTGTATTTTAATGTATTATTTTATATTTCATCTTCATTGTCTAGTTGCCATAAATCAATTACAAAATTTACATCGATCTGCATCTTATACACATGCTATAAATATATTTTTATCAATAACATTATAAAGCTTGTTAAAATCTTACATTTGTTAGAGAATAAAGCTAGGTAGGATAGGTGTGTACGAAAGAGTACCAAAAGTGATGTCAGTGTTCTAGTGCATGTATAGCATACTAATGATTGATAGTACTTGATAGAGAAGTACTAAAAATTATTTGCATTTATTGTGAATTAAATACTCATCTATTTATATAAAAGGTTTCTCTTGGAACATCTAATGAATTGTAATGCAACTTTAGCAATTAGGTATTAGGTGAAGAAAATTCAATTTGTATTCAATATTGAATTCAAAGTAGAGTTAAACCTTGGACTGTATGGGAAATGGAAAGCAGACGAAAACAATTGTTGTAGTTGTCGGTCTTGTAGACTGGACTTATGTCTAAGTAAAGCTGATGATTGAGCCTCGTTGTGTAAAGTGAATAATGAGTCTCGCGTGCATCAGTGAAGGGATCGCATGATTTGTAAGTCATCTCCTACGGTAATGTACCTTGAGATCAGTCGGGCATTCGAAGCGAACGCAATAGTTTCCCACAAAGCGCCGTGAAATGTTAATAAATCCACTCCAATCTCCCTTGACATGACTTAACGCAAATAAGAAAAACAGTTATGGTGTAAGCATTCGTGTTATATCAACTTGAGACTTAAGCATACATATTCCATCTGTATGAGAAATACTTTACAATGTTTTCGTTCACTAAAAGCATAATTATTCCTCAAATACGTAATGTTAATGTAACATTAATATCAATTTTGAAACTCTGATTTTTAATTAATTCTCTGCTAAAATAAATAGGCCATACAGTATTCCAATTAAAGTTACGAAATCCAAATTGAATGAATTCAGATTTAAGCTATAGATAACCCAAGTGGCAATTTTACGGATGATGCTGTTGCAATAGTTGCAATAAACGAAAAAGTGATTGGGTTTTCGATTCAGGTAATCCCTTGAGGCAGACAAATAAGAAATAGCAATCTAAGTTAACCAATTCCTATGTGACTTTTGTCACTCACCCACAATACCTAATATTATATCATTATTATGTAGGCACCTACATAAACACCATTTACAAATAGATTGCAGTTCATTTTGTGGCACGAGGATTCATACACCTTTATATGGTCTGTTCAAATACTTGCTTATCTATTTAATCAACTTACATAAACTCAAATATATATTGGAATAAGTAGGTAGATACTTTATATATTATGTATCACTAGGTTCCTTTGTATTTATAGTGTTATGTATACCCGGGTAAATATTGAAGGGATGTAATAATATAGTACACCGCCTTTTGTAGCTGTGTGCACAATTTGTCGCAATTGGTTCTTGTGGAACATATAAAATATAGTGAGAGAATGTTAGATGAAATAAAATTGGATGAAATGAAAAGTCATGATTCTTTTGAAAATACATAGTTACATGTACGTAGCCTTAACTCGACTGTCTTTCCGTCTTGTGTGGCTCCCGTTTCCGGATTTAGTACGCATCAGTGCAGATTGATCGATCCCATTATTTCAGCTACCCAAACTACTTCTACGCCATTCTGCTCGCCATTCATCCCATTCCATTCCATAAAATCGTAACTCTCCACTCCACCCGATCCACTCGATTATCTGAAAAGGACCCCCTCCACCCTTCCAGCGTCTTATATCCCACTATTTGCAAAAGCAATGGGAATCAAAGAGTAAAGAGACTGAAGATCCCAATAGCCACATTGCAACAGACACATTTTACTTATAACACTAGAAATTCACCATACTAAACTTTCCATGTTTATTATAGAGCGAAAAGATTAAATAATGCTCGTATAGATAGAGGATTTTCACTTGCGCCTCACTCTTGTCTTTCAGTACATAATATTCTTGCCGTCTGAAACAGTAGTACAATGTATACATAAAATGTTGTAAAAGCGTTGGTACTTGTCGTTTGGATTTTTATCCGGAGTCTTTCAGAAACTGGCTCTGTCCAATAAGTCTGGATGGAAAGGCTTTTCTTTTTCTTTAGAACAATACAGTCAACATAAGAGTTTCTTGGATTGCTATAGGCTTTGCTTAACTTTTGACTTGACATGGACATGACATGAAAGCAGGAATTTCTTCCTTGTTATACTACGCTGCAGAGTAGTATTGATATGTAGTACGAGTAATGTAGTTCGCTCTCCCTCTTTCCGTCTATTCCATTGTATAAGAATTTACCATTAAATCAACCATTTCAGCTAGTATTGACTGGATGTGGTATGGAACCCTTCTGTTTTGACAGTCAGTCTCGGGTTTCCTCACTTTCCTTATTATATGAAATGACTTCTATTCTGTCACCAAACACCAATTTCCTTTGAATGTCTCATACCTCCAGTTTCACTCCCGTCACTGAGAATTTCCATTCCAGATGTCGTCTGTCATTGTTCTTGGGATAATAAATACATAAAACAATTGGCTTTCCAGAACGATGAATGACTGCTGAAGAGACAAGAGTCAAAATGAGCAAAAACTAATTTCGATGTTGAAACTAATCGAACTAAAGGTTTAGATGAGGATGGTGTGTATCATACCTTTGTAACTTAATAAATAAGACATTATCTGTATGCTTTATTTTTACCATGTCTGAAATGTAAGTCTTAAGAATTTCTCTTATGTCTCATTTAATTTACATTAACCTTTTGTAAACGTTCATTAAACTGTCAAATGAAATTCCTCATTAAGAAGAGTAAAGGGGCACCTTTTAGAGATATAGATATTCCATTTTATAAAGTTACAGTAATTTCATTTTTTAATGGAGAAAATTTTCTCAGAGTCAGGTCATATTAAAGAATGTTTTCGTATGGTGACAATAATCCGAAATGTTATAAACTGTTAATGATATAAATTATCTATTCCTGATTATTCCACGCTACTCTCTAAAAGCTCTAATTGGTTCAAAATAAAAACTGAGGAAAACATTTGAGATGATGAATAAAGAATCATCAAATAAATACTGCGGCGCCTACAAAAACGCCGTCTTGAGAAACGGCTCACGCAACCCCCATTACAGATACTTTATTGTACCCCAACTGGGACAAGTATTTCACATTTCATTCATTTACAATTACAACCATGTACATAAACTTTCCAGCTAAGATAACAAGTTGGCTTAATTCTATCAGAAGAGCGCAGCGTTGTCTGACTGACAAATAGATATTTATTACAAACATGCTCGTAATAATGTACAAACTGTATCCAATACCAATTCACATAGGTACCCAGTACCCATAAGTACTTAATTCATATAACGCAACATACAGACTTGCACTCACAGCCAAGCCGTTATATGAACTTTCGTTTCTTACATCTAATTCAACAGTTGAATATTACTGTATCCTTCGTCCATTGAGTTGTCTTTGTTTTGGCTGTATTCCACAGAGTACCTATAAACAAAAACGCTTAGGAATTTAATGAGGTAATGAATAATTATATAAGCAGTATGAAAAATGTATATTTATAAATTGATTACTACAAATTACAACCTGACTAGACGTTAATATTTTTAAGGTATAATTGCTGATATATTTATTATGTGCATTTCCATAATTTAAAAACTTCATATTTAAGTACCATGATATTTTAGTTGCAAAGGGTTTTGATGTAGAAACGTAGACTGACTTTCATGAGTTACTTCAATCTGAGAATCTTTAATAATTATTACACGAGGAGATGTGTTGTTAAAATACAAAGCTTAATAACCTCTGCAGTAGAGTACAGTAATCCACAAAAGTACAAGAAAACTTTTATTCGGGTAAGTCATTTCATTTTCATAATGCAAAACAGCTATAAAGAAATACGATCCGTTTAGTTGAGCAGGTAGAAAATACCAGACACGGACACAACAGAGTCAAAGGGAACGAGTGAGATCTCTGGCGCTGTTTTGTATCCGCATTCGACGTGAAAGTCTCAGATCTTTCTTCTCACTGAAATGAGATGCATTCATCAAAAATTGACGAAGTTGCGAGTCAAGCCGTGCGGTTAGTTGGCATAGGCTCAGGCTTGACTGGCTATAGTATTATGTAATACTTCGTCTTTTTCTTCGGTAGAAAAGAAATAAACCGGCCACAGCCGGGTGTAAATAAACAACGTAGTTTCGCAATAAGATTAAGAGGCCCTATCTCAAAATAGAAATATTTATTTTCACAATGATTTAAAGATGTTTAAATTCAATTGTTCCATGATAGTGTATCTCTGTCATCGTTTTTGCTTTAGTAAGTAAACTGCTAAGCTACTATTATAGTAGTCGTTTCATAGTATACTACGAAATCAAATTTCATCAAACGATTAAATTTTGAAATCTAATTTAGAAGTTTGTAGATTATGGTACTAATTATTATATCTGTATCATGTAGTTAAAATTACAGTGTCAAAAGCCATGAAAGACCGATTGACCCCATCTTCGAACTTAACCTCACACAGGACCTTACTAGTACATGTGCCAACGAATCAATTTTATCTCAAACCGTTCTTGAGTTCATGTAAAAACAGACGGACAGACAAACACGAATTGCACTCTTATAACACACCTACGTTGTTTAATAATGCTTTTCCACCATTCGCAACGCCCTTGAATTCTGTGGCTCATCTTATCTTTAGTTTATAACAATTGTGTATTCCCATGCAGAGTCTTCAAGAAATATGCGGAATGGAAGAAGAGGGAGAAGTAGGGTCGGGCCACTTCAACTATTTGTTTGTAGCGATCCGTAGGTAAAGTTCGTACTCTCCTTACTCCATTTATACTTATCATTAGAATACTTACGAGAATAGTAAGAAAATTCTCATCCCACAGTTCTTCCTAAATTATTTTATCTTCTCTGCGTATGAGTGTCAGTGCCGAGTGTTGTGGCTCATTCAGTCGCTCCTCTTTCTTCTCTTCTCTTCCAGTCTCGTCTACATATTTTTGTCTGGAGAATTTCCCATATATTTGTAGATTGTCGGAGACTCAGCTATTTCCAGTATTGTACCTAGAGTGTACTCGTATACAGGTACATGCCTAATGTCTATTTTGCCTATGTATCTCTAATGTATTTTAAACGCTGGCAGTGGAATAGGAATATATTTGGTAGATGAGGTATATTCTTAAGGTCTCATCTCTTCGTATACTCTTTTGCATTTCAAGTTACTTGAAATGTAAAGGGCTGTTCTCAATAATACAAATACCAACTTGAATTGAATCTATGAGGACCTCATTTGCCTAATCTTTAGAGTCTTTAAGTATTGAACCTGAATGTCTTTCGCTGTCTTTTCATGAATAGCCTTCAAGTTACCGTATTATTACAGAGTATAATCAACTCTTCAGTTCGTCCAAAAGTTAAGAACGTAAATTACTGGCCACAGTTCTTGAACAAGTTAAGCCAATTTACTTAACCATTTTGTAAAACGGCTATATCTTAATTTTAAAACCAGTTCAATTTAAAATATCTATCTATAAACCTTTAGCACATTACATTTAGAACTTTCTAACTTTCACAATACAAAACGAGAAAATAAGACCTTTTCTTCGCCAAATTAATCTCACTTGTAAAAACATATTTGACTAATTCATTTCGCGTAACTATTTTCAACTAAGGAATTAATTGAGTATGATATTATGCACATAGATAATATATGTATGATATATCTCGAATAGCTTTGGTTCATGGCGCGACATGTTCGGATTGAGTAATATGATTGAAAACTATTTTCTGTTATTAGAGTAGGTACTTTCCTCTTATTCTTATTGCATTCAATTTAAACCCCTCATTCTGAGGATTTAAATACGATTGGAAAGCAATCCTACATTGCAGTCTGGAAGATGAACGAAAACATGTAGATACATTCCAGAAACAATGCAGTTCTCACTTCCATGAGTATGAGTCTCGGGAGAATTTGCAAATGAAAAACGTTAGTCATGTGTTCATGCCAGTAAATTGGCAATAAAGCAATTCGATACAGTTTCCAGCTTTGGAAATTAAATTAGTGAATAGTGAATATAAATGAGTTGTTTATGGGAGGTCGCTGTCTCACTCTCAGTAAAAATCCTTGAGTTCCATTCTTAGTCAAGCGTTGAGTGCTGAATAAGACATTATTATATACATGTATAGCTCTATACGTAACAATACTTAACACAATGCGTTTTATCGTGTCTGCAAGAAGGAACCTTTATACTGGAAAGCAAACCCATCTAAACCCCGTAACGCATTAATACATGTCTTTAAGTTGCGAGTATTAGTGTTCTGTGCACCTACTGTGTGTATTGTGGAAGTGCATAAAATTAAAAGTATTATTATTGTAATAAATTGAAGAGTGCAATTTACCTTAGAAAAGGCACTGTGTAGTCCTTACGACCTTGTCTTGCCACAGAGAGACGAATTCATGAAAAAGTCAAGAGAGATGCCTAGTAGTCATAAATGTAAACACAAACCGCTCTTACCTACTCGCAAAGTACAAAGGCAAAGATGCTCACGCATTGAAAGGAAGAGTCAAAGTTAATAATTTTTGATAATAAGCCTGGAGTTTTTAAGGTCAGTCTGGTTATAATGGGGCAAGTTGATGGCTATTGCTGGGTGATATTATGGCGAGGAAGACTACACTGTTCGTGTGATCATTTTTAAGATGCAAAGTGCGAACAAGGGTCTCCCTCCGTGTTCCTAACATTTTATGACTTTCCCAGTAATGAAAATACCAACAAAAGGCGTTTTTCTTGTCAGCACACTGTTTCTCTATCGTTAGCGTGATTTGTACGCGCATCATCTCACATTTACTTAGGATAGTAGTACATTGTTACATTGTTATTCATTCAAATCCGTTAAGCCTGAAGAAATGAATGGATGAGCAGCAGAGCTCACATAAAAGACATATAAAACACACAAAGGAAACAAGTACTACACATGATCGTTATAATAGATATGCTTTTTTCTTTCTCTTTCGCCAAAACTATTAGACTTTTTAGAACGGGTCCGTGAACCATAATAATAATTTAATAATAATAGCCGAGGAAAGCAACTGTATGTTTGTGGAAAACAGTAGACAAAACT
>JABASD010001595.1:0-37515 GCA_019776165.1 Pogonognathellus flavescens
TTAAGCTATGTAACAAGGGCTAATATCCTATCATATTCCTCCTTCACTTTGTAACTTTATGTCTGATTTTATATTATAACTCGTTAATTAATGGTTAAAATGTATTAATATTTTTAGACTGATGACTGCTATTTTACTTAATTTAGTAAGTTTGTAATTTAGCCATTTCAAGTGTAAGTATCTGTAGTTTAATAAGAAAGAAGGCAGTTATGAAATCCATCTAGAATCTAGAGGAAATGTTTATCTAAAATCTTATTTTTTAATGACATGTTAAAATATACAATAAATGCGTTTGCATTGAATCATTGAACTTTAACTACCTGTGTTTAACTGAATAAATACTTATCAAGGTCACGCACCTTATTTAGAAACTGTTTCAAGCAAATATTTCATGTTTTGTAGGCGATCACTTTCACTTGTTGATAATGCTTGTTTCATGCGCCCATATGCAGGTAACAAAATAATATTATGTTGTCCTTAAAACTGCAGATTATGTAAGTGCATTTTGTATGTAAGCAAATTAGAATTACTCCCTATCCATCATTTCTATCATGAAATATTTTTAAACTTATATCTATATACAATTTTTGTTCCTTATACATAATTAAATTAGTTATCGTTAGTAACATTCTAGCCAAGTATAGCACTCAAGAAAGATAATTTTGCATATAAAGTTGGATATTTATCTCATGCACTGATGCATCATAATTTTTACGATTAAAAATCTTTATGCTCCTTTAAGTGAATGCATAAATTAATGCAGTTTATCCTTATGGCCTACAACCGTTCCTAGCCTGTTTATAAGTGCATCAGTTAAAATCAGTGTAAGTGGAGTTGCTGCTTAAAGTTTATTTCTATTGTCTTAAAGTGAGTTACGTTATGAGAGTTTGAATGACTGACTCTTATGTCATAATGAAATGATATGATGATGGTGATACATATGAGATGATATGATATGCAGAATTGTGTACGTAGTGCAGTGTGTAGTGTACATAAGTGGAAGTGTGGAGGATGTACATGTAGAAGGAAGACAGTTGTTTGTTTGTGGTGGAGAGTAACGTGATGAAGGAGTATTGCATATTGCATTACTTGGATTGGTTCACAATTACGTGTATATTGCACAGGATTGAGAACATCCACTACAAAATGCAAGGAGGAAAATTCAGTCCAGTTGACAAACAGAACGGGAGTGGTTGGTTGTCGTGAATCGTGTTGGGTCGCTGAATGGTTTTATTGTTCCTCTAACTTTATATGCAACTTTTTTGCAAATTATTTAGTTCTGTTCTGATTCATTTCAACATTTCATTGTAACAAACATGGTAAGTAAATACAATTTATACATAAATAATAAAAATACCTAATACCTATAATAAATAGAGATACACACACAAAAATTCACCAAAAAGCTGTACGCAAAACAATACATTGCAAACTTGTCACTTGTTTATTTATTGCATACGTCATATGGCAAAAATGACTTTTATTTACCTTTATATATTCATTTGGAATAAACTGTAAGTGTATAAATGTCGACCAAAGTGTGCCGTCAAAAGTTTCGTTCAGTTTTGCTATATGTAATTCAATAATATTATTTTACTCCATTATAAAATGTATTTTGTTCACCCTAGTATTTTATTAGCGTAAGTAATGGAAATAATTTATGTGTACTCATTCTGTATTTTAAGGTGCTGTTTACACACAAATAATATTATGATAAGACGATTTAGTTTATTAGTAAATTCCAATCTACATATCTACTTATAAAGTTCATATGTAATTGTGTATATAATATGTGTTGTTGTATGCGGCTTACAGTCTGGAGATATGAAAGTATGTGACATCGATCCTGAGCTGAAGAAACTTTTAACAGCTTTTCGGTTCCGGAAGGATCTAACCAAAAATTCTGCAGTCATCAGTGAGTTTTTTACCATTCATAAAAGAAACACTTCTTTTCTTTTTGCCAAAATAAATTACGCATTTTCACAATTAGTTTAAATGTATATTTTGGGATTTTTAATGCGCAGTGAAGGTGGATCGGGAAAAGCATACAATAATCTTGGCCGAAGAGCTGGAGGTAATTAAATTTTCCTATTACACCGTTCTATATGTATACATCATGAAACTTCACCATGCCATATTATGCATATGGTATTAAATATTAATGGAGTTAAAAATTTAATGTGTAAATTGAGTGTGAATTATGTATGAAACGCAGCTAGTTGAGAGTTTTAGCTGAGCAGAGCATTTATGATGATAATGCATATCTTTGTAAGCAACCATCAAGTTGTATGAACTGTGGTCAATATCAGGCTATTTTTGATTTTATGCTTTTGTGTTGCAATAATATTATTTTTTAACATTTTTGCAGGATATAACGATTGAGGAGCTTGTGGAAGCTCTGCCCGATCACCAGCCGCGATATGTTGTTCTTTCGTACAGAATGGAGCATGATGATGGCCGAATTTCCTACCCACTGTGCTTCATTTTCATTACACCCCGGGACTGCAACCCGGAGTTGCAAATGATGTATGCCGGTAGTAAGCTGTCCCTGCAGAAGGAAATCGACCTTACCCGGACGTACGAACTCAGGGAGTTGGAAGAACTCAATGAAGAATGGCTTATCTCCAAACTGGCCAAGTGATTTACATTTTATCCGTACACAGTACACAACACACTCCTAATCTTCCTGTAACCAAAGCAAGTTTCCCACATTTTTATGCTTGTACGTATATTGTTATTTATATCAAAGTAACATGCACTACTACATTCCCCTTGTAATAAGTATTCATACTCAAATGCCATAATTTTCGCAAAATACAAATTTTGTATTTCACCGTGTCAAATAAATACCATCAAGTTTTCCAAAACACACTCACTCAGTCGCACTTTTGATAATCGCATTTTAGTTTGTAACTTTATTGAAAGTCTGGATTTTTTAGAATACGTATGATCATATAATATTTTATTTAGTAATCATATTTAGCATACTCAACTTTAAGTTCGAACTCGAGTTGTAGGTATACACACGTTAATTACTTTGTATTTATATACAGCACGAAAACATTTCTTCTCAAACTAGTTTACTTACACTACACTAATAAGATTTTCCGTAAATTATAAAACTTTTCATGATAACCACTACTGCCTATGCAATACATAGACGCGCAACGAACTCAGAGGTATTATTAATATCGTTAAACAGAGTTTTACACAACAATCGTCTGTATGATTTATGCATATCTCATACTGTAATATTACATGTGAATTTAATTAACGAAAACGAGTTTTAATGACTAGGAGACTGGTACTCGAGCACAATTATCTGTATTTTAATAAATATTAGTTCACTTTCACGTGTTTATATCTATCTATCATTCTTAACCGCTATATATACACTTCCATAAGTAAATCTTAACTACATACGTAGCCTACATTACCTAAGACTACTTTAAATATAGTATATTTTACACAGGTAATAAAAATTCGTGAGTCAACATTAAAAAGAAAATTGAAATACTTTGATATCCTGAAATTAAGCTTGAACTGCTGAACACAAAAGGACAAGGCACAACTAACATGGCCGAATTACTTGTAGTAAATTAAAACTACTGGATCGTCTAACTACTATAATAATATTGTTATTTTGTAGTAGATAGTCACAAAGATAAAAATAAAAAAGATCAATCTAAAATGGTGTATAGGCATAATCATATTTAGCTTTAGCACAAGACAATTCGTTCGTAGTATAGATACAGTACACATTTTGAGACAAATTTCCACAAGAGATGAGGTTACAAAAATTACGGCAACAACATAGAATACTAGTATCGCAAAACATTTACATAATAATTATAGCTACTTATCAGCAACTACACAAATTAACAAATAAAAATGAGAAATGTTATGGTCATAAAGATATGTAGCTATAAATCAAATAACTTAATCCTATACACGTAAGTAGTATATCCGTAGTTAAATACAGAACTGAATGGATGTAGCGAATGTGCACATTTTTTGTAATTGACACTGCGTAAACTACGAATTATATTTTATCTGATAGTTTTAAATTTAATACAACTTGTTTCTACGTAGCTCCTTTTCAGTATGAATCGGAGTACTTTGAATTTTAAGTAGCATGTTAGTACACATTCAACACTACAATAATGATGATTATTATCACAGGGCTCTTGCACATAAATATGTTTGAATGTTAATGTTCCCTATAAGTTACAGGCACCTACCTATGTCACAAAATGATAGTTTGATACATTTATCTTGAATATAATACCTGAAAGATAGTAAGTGTTTAATATAGTTCATTTAAGGTTTAGTTGTCTAGAAGTTGGTAACAAAGTAAACAAAGACGGTACATGCTAATGTTTGAAATACGGATAAATTCATAAAATTAAAATGGAATCAACATGTCCTTGAAGCATCGCCTGTTCGTGTACAAGTGCAATATCTCACAAGGGGGTGGTTGAATGATGATGCTTTTTCATCGTCGGAATTACTATTGTACCATAATATCTATTCTATCTGTAGAACTACAATTACACGGATAGTTACAAGTTTTCATGAATACATCAACGGTTGAATCATAAGTATAGGTTAGGTACTATAATAATATATTATGTCGTAAAGATTTAAATGATATAGACACACATTTAGTTATTTGTATATTATGCGGTTGCTCAATTCGAAACTATACTCAAGAACCGCAAGGAATTTATCTTTAGTAAAACGAAGCAATGGGACAAAAGGGTAGCCTTCAGCTGATTTTCTGCGGCCATCCGATTTTCGCATCGATCCTTTTGTAAGCCAAAGCTGTAGCACTGTCTTCAACAAATTGTGATACAAGTTCAGCCTCGGGACATAATTTCTCTGCACAAAAAGAAGATTAGGTTAAATTCATGTATTTCATTATTCAGAAAAATAATGTGCTGATATATTTTGCATAGAATTATAATTCATGTACCTTCGCCATTCTTTATTCTGACTAGAATGTAATCGCCAGTATTTGCAATTCCTAATTTGGATGCTACCATTTTGGCTACCTCTCGATTAGTTGTCGTCTCTCGCACAGGGACCATTTTTCTACAACCAATAAAACATTTTAGTATCGTGATGACATGCAATTGCATACATAAAGTACCAAGTCAAGCCATATGCTGAGCCCCAGCGATTTATATCACCGTGCTAATTACATGTTTAGATTTAATTACGTGGACATTCATCATACCTTATGAGTGTACCATTCCTCTCATCTGGAACAATGACACGAACAGAAGTTAACGTTGAGCTGCCTTTCCTACAGTCACTTTTTGCTCTGAGTGCAGAAACAGCGGATTGGAGGAGAGACAAAGAATAATTATTTTGCTCTGCAAGGGAATGTGGAAGTAGGCCAATCATGTAATCAACATGTGATGGTAAATTTGAAGTGCAAACTGTCCCCAACATTTCTGCCAAAAGAGGCAGAAAGGATTCTGAAGAGTAATTTTCCATATCTTGCACCTATACAATACAAAAATAGTTTTGGGTCAGTATAAATAGAATTGAAAATAACAAAGAGTAAGACCACACAATTTTTAGCTGTTTTGAGGAAATTGAAAAGGAGAATGGCCCACCTGGCATACAAATTCGTTCCATTTGTCGAGTTTCTTTATAGGCGACACGGAATCTTCAAGTCCAACGTAGATTTTCTTTAGTTTGTCTGTAGTTTCCTGCTTCGCAAGTTCTTGCTGGTTGAGAGAATGTCCTTGATGGCATTTGGTTTCAGAGTTTTTGTCATTCCACATTAGACTACCAGATCCCAATTTACTCAATTTAAGAGGCTCTTCATTCTTTGCATGATGAACTTCAATCAATCCACGGATGTGAAGATTTAACGGGGAAATTACAAGATCTACTAAAACCTCTTCGAGAATCGCGTCAATGTTTAGAAATTCACAGTCGCTCAGAATTTCAGTCTGCCTTTTAATTTCCGCTCTTAACTCAATGCTTTCCCCACTTACTCCAACTAAGTAATTCTTCATCCCGGATATGAACTGGCGAACATTTCGCATCACTTTCTGCAAATTGAACAAAATAATCCAATAATCCTCTTTATTCATTAGCATCTTGCATGATTAGCACTTTTAGGATGACGATAACACAAAAACTTACATGTGGGTCTTGGATCTTCGCAGCTATGGTACAAGAAATGAAACTTTTAAGTGTTGGTCCAAAAAATCCGTTTTCTTTATCCGACAATTCTCGAACGACACTCGATATGGCCTTACTTGCTTTATCAACATTACCACTAACTTCTAATATTTTGGATACCTGAAAGAATTAAGATGAAAACATTATAAGCATACCGAATTGAAATAAATTGCTCTCATTGGAAACTTTTTATGTTAAAAGACCTACTCTTTGTCTCGAGTCAGTACTAAGTAGCTTTTCATCGATATCTTTCAGTCCTGCAATAAACCTTCTATCTCCCTGGAATAAATTGAGATTCCTGCGATTATTCAAATTGTTCTCCGCCATCTGCAGCGAATCCAACTGTTGAGTGGATTCGGACACAAGTCTTAGTAAATGTTCCCATTTCGATGAATCCCAGGGCGATGATATTTTCTCTTCTACATCCCCGTCGGTGTGGAATTCATCTCCAGAGTTCTCATCTTCTGTTCGAACACTCTCCAAATTATCATAGCGGGAGAATCTATTGATATTACTATTGCTGCTGTTGAATCCACTGCTTGTTTTATGAGTAGAATTTAGTGAATCTTCATTTTGACTATTAGAACCGGAATTATTTTCTCCGGATGGTCTATTAGGTCTCACAATCAGTCCTCCTTCCATTCCCAGTCCGAGTCCGAATCCATTGACCATTCCTTCTTCCATAAGAAAAGGTGAATTGGGTGGGGTGCTCAAAGGAAATTTTAGAGAGCCATCCGCAAGCCTTTGCTCTTCATCTTTTTCCCACATGACAAACTCCCAAGAGTTGTCCAGCCGCCAGGATTTATTATTGGAAATATCTAGCATTTCTCTCTCTTCTCGTCGCTCTTTGTCCAAATCTGACCGCTTCTTCGGTTTAGCTGTCGCAAACAAAATAAAATATATAGACACATGATATGAAAAACTATAATTCACAGAAGGCTAACCACAAATCAAGTCTTTACTATGTAAGGTAGTTGCCGTAAATTCATGTACATGGAAAACTCATTCCATAATGAAAAGTCCGCCTGTTCACTAATTTATGGCATGTGAATAGAATTTATTGTTTGTGTGTTTGTAGATCTACGTATATACCTGGTACTTTAGGGGCTTCCGTTGCTTCCTTCTTGAATGGCCGTTCCTCGTCCCCACTCTCACCCCCACAATTGTATTTTTTTGCCCTTTTCTTTAAATCGCGCAAATGACACAAATTATCCATACTGGCACAGGCTAAGCTATGATTCCTCTGGCTTTGAATACTTCCATTGCTATTTCTATTCAAGATGACTACTTGTTTTCCATTATTATTATTAATACTTCTACCACTGCCACCGTTTCCATTCGGGCTCACGTTTACATTGGCCAAGCTGCTCCTGTGATGCTGATTAAAAAGATGGTGCTGATGAATCTGAGCGTGAAAACTTGATGACATGAGCTGATTGTGTTGGTGTTGTGCAATGAGTCCACTTCCGCCCTTTTCATTCACAACGTCTGTAGACACTGCAGTTGTGTTGCACTCGTTTTCGTCTGCTCCAACTATTTCAACCTTGACTAAAGACAGCAGAGGCTGCGACCACCGAATGTTCGGCTCGGAATGTCGGTGGTTGCCAAGTCGTCGAAATGCAATCGAATCCACAGGCTCTGAGTAGAGTCCGGAGTTTTTCTTGTTATTACTCTTGTCCAGACTTTCTTTACTGTCACCCTTGTCTTTATTGACCTTGTCAACTCCAGACGTCAGGATTTGATTGGAATTTTGTCCATTGAAACTTAAACGGTGATTTTGCACATTTTTATTTTGAACGATGACGTCCACGTCGTCTTTGCTGTTGATGTTGTTGACGGCAAGGGTGAGAGATTGAAACTGGTTTTCATTTCGAAGTGCTGGGTTATTTTGTGAAGGACTTTTTCCATTGTAAATGTTGTTGTGACTATTGTCCAAGTCTGATGCTCGGGAAGATGCAATCAAGTCTGGTTTGAACGTCGAGAGCCTTGGTGTGTGGGAGCGTTCGTGGTTGGGAGACCAAATATCTTCGTAGTCACTTGCTTTGTCATCGTATGAAGTCTTCTTCTAAAAACAGAACAAATAAAACATTCTTTATTAGGTCGCAACAACTTTGGCACAAATGCCAGTCTGCAAAAACAAATTAGTAGCAGAGTCAGTACTAATTTTATTGTCATTTTTTGCAATACCAAAGAATATTCGCACATATACAAACAAACTAATTCATATAAGTATACAAAAATTTCAAGTTTAACGAGCAAACAGCAAAGTTATCTAAGCCTACACATATCTTACGCAACAAAACTAAACCGGGGGCGTCTCAACAGCAGGCTGTAAAAACTTCTCGTTCGCTTGAGAAAAAATTACGAAATTGGCAAAACTTTGACATAACAAATTGATTAGCCACCTTGGATTTATATAAGGAAAGCACAACAAATTCATAAGAGAAAATATCTTTAGATGAATAAAAACTGTTACTATCTGTACACACTAAAAGTTAAAATGTTATTCATACTATATGTCTGTAAAAAGAATATTTATTTACTCATCTGTGTAATAATTGTAATCAGTAATAGCAATCTGAGGAAAATATATCAAAATATCTGCACAAACTAGGCAATAATAAATTACTTGGACGAGCATGCTGACTAAAGAGAGAGAAAGAAATATTTACATAGCAAACAAATAATAATAAACTTTTTAGGCATAGAATTTTATAGCAAAGCATGTATATTCCATATAAGTCTGTTTTTGGCTGTGGTAGTGTTTAGCAGAGCATTTGCACATAACTAGGAGGTATATGAAGAAGGTATTAAATATAGTGCAGTGAAGAATCCCTCACATCCCTAACTTGATCCCAAGAGACAAATAAATATTTCTAAACATTGTCACAATGTACATCCTACACTCATTTCATTTTATATCATACTCTTCTAAAGAACCATCTCAACTCAACTGTGTACAGAATGCACACACACATAAAACAAAGTACAAACAAAACTGCAGCCAGTCAAACCAGACCAGGAGCGAGACAAATAAATGAAATAAATTCGCACACAAGACGACCACAAGGCAAAAGTCAAGACAAGACCTCAACGGAGATAAATTGCTCCCTAGGAACCCAAATAGAAAAACAGTAAAAATAATGCAATCCTGCTACACAACAATACAACACAAAGCTGCACACTTACAGCCTCAACAAGACCGAATGAGACAGAAAACTAAAAGAAACAGTCAAGCAAATCCAAACCGAACCAAGTAAGACCTTTTACTTTTATACTGCAAAAACAAATCATTGATTCACTCAAATAAAACCAAAGAAAATAAAAGTGACCTGATTTTGAGCAGCAAAAAAAACTACAGACACAATTTCTGGTCTGGCTCTGGTATGTAAAAATTCTTTTATTGTATATAAAACCAGACAATCTCATGAGAATTCTTTATAAAGATATTGTACCCACTAAATTCTTCTGGATACGAAATTAAATACATGTAATGTATTGCATTTTCATTACTTGTAAGAAAATTGTTAGAAAGAAGTTGTAAATAAATCCAGGAAACAGTATAAATTGTCTTCAACTAACTATGCCATGTAATTTGAGTTGATATGTGTATAGAAATGTATAGAAGTGATGAATGAGTAACTTACGCCTTTGAAAAGATCTAGGATTTCCGTATCTTTGTAATGAATGGACTCTGCCTTATTTCCACCCGAATTTCTCTTTTTCTTTTTCCCAGGTCGCCCACTTTTCTCCGAGAAAGTTGATTGCACTTCAGAAGGCGTAGATTGGACCGAGGATGGGAGAGAGAGTGGGGTAAGTAAAGCAGAGCGTGACCATCTCGGAGGAACTGGCGGCGGTGTGGCAATTCCGCTGCCTACACCGCCCACTCCATTCGTGCCCAACTCCAGGGTGGTAGGCCGACACGGTCTAACGCAACAATTCAACAAATGCTTCATTAGTCAAATAATTAATCCACTTAACACATAAATAAAACAAATAAAACTCAATCACTACACTTGTCTGAAACACTTTCCAAAAACATTTCGTAAGAAAGAATAGAAAACCGCCGGATTAAGATGCTTTAGTTTATTTTCTAGTACTGCACTGATTCCCTTCGTAGAAAATACTTGCCATTGTTTCACACAATAATGTTCCAAAATCCTCGACTTTTCTGAGTAACCGCAGAGATAGAAGTGATTGCATGCATTACAACGACAGTGCACTTGTTGCAATCAACAACGAATTCTGTCAACGTCAGCACAGTTCACTTCGAATTCTGCGAGTTTACACATGTACCACTTTTACATACCACCACAATAAACAGTCGTGACACTATATGCACTAAGTAAGTAGGTAAGTTTTAAGTATTGACATACCCTACCTTCTATTTATACAAGCAGCTTCTTTACTTTCTTGCTAATCGCTCGTACAAAAACTCATTATCATCTTCAATTGTTTGATTTTATGCAAGACAAACATCTCCGAACTACCTCCTATGCTATTTTAATACTTGCGACTCTATGTACTGTGTACTCTACATAGGTGCCTAAACTCAAACACAAAAACATACAGGTACACCTTTGTAGTTTCCAATCAGTAAATAAACGATTTCTTTTTACCTGTAATGTAAATCTGACTCATTGTGTATTCTATGCATGATGTTATTATAATACTTTACGTGTTAAACTATTTTGCTTACGTTAGAAACGCTGTTATAGTGAATGAATGTTACGTACACTAAATGGTTTTACTAAATGTGAAAAATAAATGTGTTTACAATTCAAATTGTAACGGGAATTACATAGAATAATCAACAACTCATCATCACCTACTACAAAAGAGTAGCAGTGTGTTTGTGTAGTGTTTCTGTGTATAGCATTGAAAAGAACAAAAGATAGGAAGGCTGATAATAACTCTTGTGTACAATTATACTGCAACGCATGAGTCTTCTACTATATATAGCGAGAAATAACTAATAACTGCTTTGGGATTGCCAAAGGCATGTGTTGTACACAAACTAATATTACGTACCTGATTTACAGTGAATTGACTTGACTTGCTTTACCTCAGCTTGAGCTCCCCCATTAACA
The DNA here is from genome assembly GCA_019776165.1 of Pogonognathellus flavescens. NCBI lineage: Eukaryota > Metazoa > Arthropoda > Collembola > Entomobryomorpha > Tomoceridae > Pogonognathellus > Pogonognathellus flavescens. Next base: position 11,292 of record JABASD010001595.1, read on the forward strand.
ATAATGTTAAAATAAGCCCTGAACATAAATCAGCTCTCTTAATATCCCATAAATCACTCCATTAAACGCTATCAGACAATACTACTACGAAATGAACGTGCACAGCAACAGGGGGAACGAGCCATATCGAGTCATGTGGATCTTTGGCCAACCCAGCAAAGTTTTATATCACAGGATGTCTATACTTGCCTACCTCTAGATACACAATACAAACTCTGCAAATGCAATCTGGCTGGCCACACCAGAACCCCTGTACTAATTTTTGTTGTCAATACTCCAATTTCCTATGTGTTAGGAATCCGCAGTACCTACTTAAATTATCTGGTATATTAAAACATTCTTTCTCTGATAAATAAATCTACAAAATCAATATACGTGAAGATATACCTACATACTAAATGGTATAGTGTGTTTAACGACAAATATTTGTAGTAGTTCGTGTGCTTTGTGTGTATAAACATACTTTCACAATCGGAGCAATGTTTTTAATAGAAATGATGAGAATAAATATTGTAAGACGAATCACTCACTTCCGGTTGACGTCACAAAGACTGTTTTGACTTGAACTGGATTGACTTCCTAAACCTGAAGACACGCAATTCTTGCCGATTTCAATATCCGAAGGGCTGATCAACTCTTTTCCGCTTCCACTCGACGAATGACTCCAGAATTCTACAGTTCAAATAAGAAAACACATACAAAATCCCATAAATACTTTATACACTTGGGTGGGGAGTATATATCTATGTACGTAAATATCCAGCTTGTTAGTGTTACAGTATGTCTCGTCGTTTGTCTAAGCGCTATTCCCATATTCCTACAATATAGCTTAACCCTATAGTAAGAGTAGACACGATGAGCACCTACACACCCTTGCGTCTTGGAATTCCATGTAAGCAATATGTAATAATGTAAAGACAACGACGTAACGTAGACTGCACATTAGAAAATAAGAACCTTACTGTGTAAACTTGTACAGAGAGAGAAAAGAACATCACATTACACTTTAAAGCTCACATCACACCTAAAGTCCACCATTTCAGTCTGTATACGGACAGACAGACAAGGCAAGTAGATTCTTTTCTTAAGATTATTGTTCTGCCAGTGTTTTACTCGTCGTTTCCTTCCGAAGCAATAGACAAAGTCAAACTACGACTAGTGACACTAAAATAGCCGACAAAGACTCCTAAATCTTTTTAGAAACCGTGTGGGCTTGTGTAACACATCTCCTCAATAAAATAAATAGATAATAAATAACATTGAGCATTCAGCAGCATCATTCGCTCAATACATTTCTCCCAATGCGTGACCAACTAAACTCACTCACGTTGTAAAACGTAACTATGTCGGAAGAGCAAAAGTAACATCAATTCAGAATCCTGATGATTCTCTGCGCTTACGTATACAGAGAAGAGTGGAACGATCGCAGTTGGCATTCTGTTCAATGGGATTGACTTACTTTTAGTTTCTCACTGTGAATGAATGAATGAATGGCTCCTTGTCACAAGGCAAGGAAAACCCGTTCCAGTTAAGTCGAGACATAGCCGGTCTTCTGACGTATCTTATAGCTGCCAACCTTAAATGGGCAGACATTTCATTTCAGCGACTCTAGAGGCTCAGTCTAATTCATTTGATTTTATAAAACGGATTGACCAAATCTGGAATCAACTCAGCCACCAGAGAATTCCAATGACATGCCATGACCAGGCACAGAGCAAGTAATAAAAATAATCCTAAATTGTGTGTCAGGAGTTTTCAACGTAACTTACATAACATGGAAAATTTCAAAAATGTTCAGCTATAACTGTAGCACGTGAACCTTTAAAAATCCTACCGCACACACGCAATACCTGTACACACGATGTTATTGTATACTGCTATTTTATTTTGCACTGTAAAAAATGAAAACTAGCTTACTGATGTATGTGCTATACTATTTATGTTAGTGCAATGCACTACAAGAGAATAGAGCATTGCACATTACATACTTTAATGAGTTTTATAAAAATATCATAAACAATGCTGCACAGTTTATCTGTACGTGTATGAACAAAGGAAGTTTAGAGTAGAATGTTTGTAAACAGACAGAAAGAAGAATTAGGTGCACACACACACGCAGAGGACTTGATGGCACTTGCCCGTAATAAAATTCTTTTGTAATTGTAATACAATCGGCTGACAGGACTCGAGACTACAATAAAACTGCAGGGGAAAAGTTTAAACGAGTGAATTACATATTGAGATATATTACATTATTATGCACATTAGCCCATAAACAACAAAGTATTACATTACGAGCATTTACTTTGGTATTTACTCTTAGAATTTCTAAAGAATGCAGGGTTCTCGCAAAGAAAGGCATTTTTCCTGTGACCTGCAGCTATCTATAGATACACACAACACGCGTGGTGAGAACTGAGCACATGTGTGAACTTTAAATGTAGTTTCTTCGTAATACCACATCTACATCACGTTTTAGTGTACACAGCATTGGTTTGGGTGACTTATAACAACTTTCTGTTGTTAGAATAACTTACGTTCCTTTTTAACACACTCTCCGAAAACTTTTTCATTCTGTGTGTACGTACTGTATATAGGGATAACGTGTAGTGTGTGTGGATCACATACACAACTCTTCGTCGTTGTTGTTGTCTAGTCTCTCTTTGACTGTTTAACGCTTACTTAGAATGAAGGTATGTATATTCATGTGTGTACTCTACTCACCCTGCATAATTTACGAGAGCAATTTGCTACGCCCAAAAATACAAATATAGTGTGTTCCATTCCTTTGCTTATCACCCTCATTGTTATTAGTCTCTCTCTCTCTCTCTCTCATCGCATCTCTCCCATGTACTTGTTCCTTTCCTACATTTTATTTTCAAGTTAAACTTGACTACTTAACTACTACCAACATTGCTTGAAGTATTACATATGCTATGCATATTTTACGCATGCATTCCTTTAAAAAACTCTCTTTGCGTCCTTATTTACATACAGAGCGGTCGTAGCTGCTAGTACACGCATCCCATGTGTATCTCTTCCCATACCACACAAGGGAAACAACAAAATGAGCATTTACTTATTTTTACAATCCCATGCTGCCGCAATTAGTTGGTTGTAAGTGGTTCGTATGTGGTGCTACTCCAAAAAATACTTTAATTGATGTTGAGTTTGCATGGAATGAAACAAGTCTTTCTTGCCTTCCTGAAGACATGTACATAAGTGTAGAAAACATAATTATTCAGCAACCGTGTAATGGCGAAATGTGTGGAGTACAGAATTTTGAGTAGTCAACTCCTTTTTCAACACCCGCTGGTTAATTACTCGCTTCACAGAACACGACAGCAGAATTAAGCGTGGAAAACAGAAATCATATATTCAAACACAAAGTACACAATGTGTTCGTCTAGCAATGTCTAATGCGAGAAATAAACCTTAAAGCTATACAATTTAGGAATTTTAGCTTGAGCTTGACATTTTACATGTGATTTTACATCTCGAAGACACAAGATTTTCTCATGTGCAGCAAATTTAGCAACCAGGTGGTTGTGTGTGTGAAAAAAAGTATATACGAAGAAACTAAAGTGCCCTTCATACTCACATCACATCATCGTACATAATTATGTAGTTGTTTGTAGTTTCTCTGTGTAGTACACACAAAAGGAGCAATTTACAACTGAGATAATTTTCTACGACTAATAAGGGACTCGGCACTTTACATTAAGTGATTGCTTGAAACATGACTGACATTAGTGAACAGCAGTAGCTACAGGGGAAACAATTACACGCAAACAATAAAAGTTATTATGGCCATAGTTATTATAACTGCTTAAAAGTCAATCCAGTTTTCTTCCGCAAATTCCAATATTTTAATACATACTATTGTAGATTAAGTATAAGTTAGAAGTACATGTCTGACAGAACATTGCGAGGTATAAAGTTAGTTATACAGCAAAGAATTGAAAATTTACCTTGACCCAAGAGAGCGAGGGATGTCAGCTGCTGCCTAGACGTGGCTTCAGCAATAGCATTGGGTACACGGAGACATACGGGTATTTCATCACTGCAATTCAAACGAAAATCACTTATTAGAATTAAATACACAGAATACTTATAGCAATGTAGAAATAGAGTTATTCGTGTGCACAGTATTTATTATTATTGCATTGTATAAATGGACAGGATCGGATAATGCCACACTGAGTTTCACATCACGAACAACACTTTGCTTGCACAACTGTCGCTAAGCCCAAACCCAAACTAAAAGCAAAATCTAAACAAAGTACAGACTTTAATATTGCGACTAAACAATTTGCGTTGCTATATTTCTATGGTACAGATGGTCGTTGTGTCTTATGATTCATGGTAATAAAGTGTGTATTTTCCACAGTGTATGGGAGTAGTAGTTGAGTAATCATCATCATGGCAGTAAATCCTAAGATATCTCATTTGACTTGCACAAAACGCACTTATAGCTTGGAACCCTCTTCTAAATTCAGTACGCCCGGACGAAAACATTACTAATAACCTCTGAATGTATTCATGTGCATGTTCATTGGAAAACCACAAGGCAACTCAAATCTAAGCAAATTCCACAACCCACATTGTACCTACATGAAATTGTTACATACTTACTCCTTACTACTCATTTATTTAAGAGCATTGCTATGTGACTCTCAGGGAAGTAGTAGTTCCAGTAAACCAAAGTCTACATTGTGTGTGCAATATGCAGCCATGCTGCTTAGTGGCTTACCTATTCACGCATCTTTACTTGTTTTCCTACACTTCATTTGCATACCAAACTAAAACTACACACACAAACACTACACAATTAAACTGCTTCACTTAAGTGTAGACAACCGTCCATATTACTATGTAGTTTCAATATTTTCGCCTATTTTTTAATCAAGTTTCACATTATTTTTTGGGATAGCATAATATTACCATAGATTTACCAGCTACTACGAGAGACCTTCCTAGATATAGGAATAATTATTACAGCTTCGAACTTTAGACTGATGAGTTGTAGGTAAAAATTAAAACTTAATAAATTATTTGTTTTCTGAATATAACTGCGTCTTATTCCAGGAAATAAACTATGTGATAATTATGTAGTTATTGCCTCTTAAAGTCAAGAGTTTTACTACTAAAGTTTTTTATAGTACAAGATAACCTTTTGTCTAATGAAAGTTACTTTTAATATGGATTATGTAAAAGATTGTCTATAGTATATATGAGACTCCTTATCAGCTACTGTTGTGGGTTCCAAATGGCTATAGCTGTATGAATACAAGAGAGATTCATCATGCTCATTCTGTTACTGTCACTTTAAAGCTAAAATTCGATAAAAGAGCGTATCATCATCATTTCAACATTCTTATACTGATCCATGAAATTTGTGCCAACAAAATTTGATAAGTGTAGTGTAAGAGGAGCATTAGATTACACAGCATCAAAGACTTTTTCGTTGACAGGCCAAGTGATTTGAGATTTCTGCAAGTTATAACAGCTTAACTATACATATTAGCAGAGATATTGCGTAATTATACTGTGAATATATATATATGGCAGTGACTGAATTACAATGTAATAGTTCATACATATTTTTATCTAGCTCTGAATTCCTTCATTGTGAGTAGCTCGTATATAGAAATAAGACATTATATGCCATGCCCGATATGAAAAACACTTTTGGACAAGTTGAATGGATTAGATGGCACGAGATCCATCATCATCATACATCTTTATTAGCTTTTGTGATTTGCCTTGGCCCTTGTTCAAATAATCCTACACTTTATTACTCAACTAACAAACTCTCGTCCAAGCTACTTACTACAATTATTGCATGTGCACATAACATCTGACGGCCTATTCGAGTCAAACTCTTTATATGTTCTCAGCAAGCAATAATCTGGTAGCAATAATCATATTAGTCTGTGTAAGTATACTTTACAACGTGTAGATAGGTACCTCTACTACAAAATCATAATATCCGGATTATACAAATACGTTGTATAATTTCTACACATTCAAACGACTCGTCTAACAATAAGTGACACAGGAAATTGCGTAACCAGCTACAAATAGTAAAGCATGATGTACACACAGCCACTGACGCGTGTAATAAAGTACCTACTACTAAACTAAACAGAATTTAAAAAAAAAACTTTTCTTTATAGTAATACCAGAGCTTATAGCTTATATAACATGTTTCTTCATGAATCAATGCTCCAAACTGTACAGATGTTAACATCCACTTAGCCTGTGAATAACTTTCCATAGTATTTATAATACGCAAACAATGGTAAACCAGAAAAATGGTTCACAGAATGTAGACCTATTGCTCTTACCGTAACAAAAGTATGTTCTATTTTTGTGCTCTTGATTGGAAACTCGACTAGGTAACTAGAACTACAAATAGTAAGGGAGGTGTTATGGGAAAACGTGTTTAATAGAAGTAAATCTTTACCTGATCCCACAGTAATGGGCAATGAGTTGATGAACAGTTTCGAATGTATGCGTTGAGTTTTCCAAAGCGATCCGATTGTCCACTGCTTTCAGTAAGTAATGCTCTACGTGATTGCCGGGCAGCTTAACGGAGACTGCCATCGTCATCGGCTGCGTGGAGCTCCTCACTATGAAATTCCCCACATCTCGTCCCTGTCGTGTCAACATGTAAAAAACAGAACAAACATCATTATAAACATTACAAGGGCTAACAATGACATGTATCTGTACATACGTAATAGGTAGATGTGTAAAGGTATATAACGAAAGTGTGAATGTGAACTACTTATAAGTGTAACTTGTAAAAAACGTTTGTAAAACCCAGCAATAAAAAACGTTCGATTTAAATACAAATCTCTACACCACAATGAGATTACAGACAACATTATTTTCTACTTTGCATTATCTAGGGCTCAATCAACTAGACAAGTATGTAAATATACCTTACGTGTAATGAAGTTACTATTACTACTTATTAACAACACGTATACAAATAGAACCTACTAAAGTGAAGCATGCTATAACATACCTACATAAATATGTAATTCAAATAACTACGCAGTACCTATAATCAGACATCAAATAGAGTGTAGTGTTCTATATGTTGTTTCTTGTTTATTACAAAATCGGAGAATTGGAATTAATAGTAAAGTTACAACCGTTAACGTATTTCTGTACATAGAAGATGCGTTTTCATAAGAAATATTTATGTGTACAAATATTACACACACATATTTTCATTTCCATACAAACATAAAACTATCTTCTCTTTCAAATAGTTCAATTAGGTATATGTGCATGCGGCTATAAATAAATATTTACTTGCACTCATGAAAAAATGCCCTAAAAATGGATTTGTAGTACAGATAGTGCGGTAATGTTGAGTGCATTCATACATCAAGTCCCATCAAAACAGCAATAACTTAATAATATATTTCCTTGTACTTACACTTACAAAAAATTGTAACTACGTGTAATACCTATATACTATATACCTACATATTATTATTGTAATGAACTATTGGTATGGTATATTTTGTATGGTACGTAGTGTATTAAGTATGAACTGTGTAATCAAAGAGATAAATCATCAAATCGAAAACAAGAAAAAACAACTCATAAAATATTTTGTACTTGTAGTAAGTGCGCACGTACAGTGCATTATAACTTGCGTTTTGAGCACAAGTGAACCATTTGTATTTTATCGATATTACAAAACACGTTTATGGTCATACGAGGATAAAAATACGAGAATAAATGCAAAAATAAGCACAATAAAGGAAAATGTGCACACAAAAGCTTTTTATCTATCAGTATCGTACAAATAAGTAATATAAATATTTATTACTGTTAACAAAAAAGATTCAGACATACATACAAATACCTCGTAAGTATATCACGTACGTAGAAAGGATTATAAGTGATACTACATACAACTACGTATAGGTATCATTCACGGATATGTTACGTATTGATAACGCATAGTATTTGGTTCGTAAAAAATCCATATGAATAAATATAGGTAGGCATTTACTACAACTAGCTGTTTGATTTTCACTTTAATCTCAAGACTAGTCCAACAGATTAATAATCGAATTGAAAAAACAAGATGTTGTCAATTTTCTATCTTATGAATCGTATGAAGGCGTTCAGAATGAATTAAAATTCTCTCCGATGATTGGGTATACTACATTCCTTGACTCTTGTACTGTGCTATTTTACTTACTAATCAATTTTGCAGATAACTATCATGTGATTGTGGTAGGTCTTAACATTTTAAACTCAGAATCCTTCATATGAATAATTTAAATGCGTAGGTTGTAATAATTGTTTACTGAGAATGTGAAGTTTAATAATTCTTGGCGAGTTGAACTTTAGTTTTCCCTTTCCTTCCTTTATCCTTGAATTTCAATCTAACCAGAAGCATTAGTGCTGGCTAATCCAACTAATATACCCACAGAGACCACTTACACTTGTGTCATATCATATCGTAAATAATTTGTAGTTTGTTTCAGCTGCAGAGCTTCATTACAGAATTTCAGAAATAGAAAGTCGGCTTGGTTCAAAATGAGTTTTGAGAAAATGGCACAGAGAACTAATTAATATTGCGACTAATTGCCAGCTGAATATCATTTGCTAGAAATTCCAAATCTAATAATAACTTTCAGGCAAAAATATGTTAAGGTTAAATCAACTTCCACCTTTATAAAGTGAAGCAGTAGGTTGTTGAAGCTCCTGATACCTACATTTGAAATTGAAATGCAATGTGAATGTGACTGCATTTGAATGTGAAACGTTCTTTGATGTAAAGTTTCTAGAATTTCTACAAGCTCATAAATAATGTGAAAGAGCTGTCAATTTGAATCCTCTAATAAGTTGCCTACTCTCTACTCTATTCGTGGTCTGTACACTTTAGACTTTAGACGTACGAAGTAGAGCACAGTAAACAGAAACGACGGACTAAATTATGCAGCAAGGATGCGGCGTATACATCGGCCATGCATTTTTTAAGTCACCTCAGATGTCAAGCTAAGGTGACTGAAAGTAAAGCTGTATACAAATACCACGGAATAAAATCAACTTCCTATGCAGTTCTTAAGTGAAAAGCAAATATCAAGCACGACCTCCTTTCAAACTCCAATAAAAACATGAGAAACGAAAACAAGAAGAAGTTTTTGCGCACATACATCAATCTTTATGTTCTTAAACTACTTTATAGACAGAATTTGCAAAAAATGATTAACATACGTCTGGAAATTGCATAATGTAATGATACTACTACTGCAGCAGGATATTTTAATTTACATTCATACATACAGCAGATTGAAATCTCACTCACAGATCATATCGTGTCTCGAACAGAACAGATGGATGTCATTTGTAAAAAACTACACCGCAGTCATTAAATATAAAATATAATTTATGTTTTGCAAGTAACCTTGGTATAAGTATAGCATTTATTTCTATACAGAGACTGTACTAATATATACATATTATATAGTACAGATACCGTTATAAATATTATTACTACACAGGTTGAACGTGCGATATGGTTTCTGTACAGTTCTGTTTGTAACCACTGCAGTGCACAAGAGTTTCTGCATGTGAATAAATTGAAGGCCGCAAAGGGCCATAAAGTTCAGAAAATCGCAAGGCATACAAAGAGCCGCCTGTGGTTTTAATATCATCTTCCCTGTATTTCTATTGGCATCTGTGCATTTAAGGTTTCAATGCTTACACACATAAGTTACGTATTTCCCTATCCTATCTCTACCACCGAAATTTTTCCATATTTCATCTTTTGCTTCTTGCTTTCCTCAGAGATTTGATTGCTTTCCTATGCTTTGCCTTATTCTTGCTTCGTTCGTACCAACATTCCGATAAAAAATCATAGCACCAAATAAGTTAAAAGAGATAGATGAGCGAAACTCGCCTCTGGTTAAAATATAAGCTCTATGTTCGGCTTGGCTTGCTTCTTCTGCTATGACACATTCATATATCTGCAGCAAACTGTTTTCTGGCAAACCCATTGCAAATTAGTTTTTACATTCTTCCCTTATTCCATTACACTCGACAGAAATTCCATTTCCAATACACCACTAGACATTAACCATAGCCGCAGTGTGCTATGTGCATAGTTTTTATGTGTGCTAAACCTTTAGTAATCCTTCCATTTATTTAGTATTTATCATATCAAGGAATCTCAGTCATAATTCACTGTGCAGAGAAAATTTCTTCTGTTCAAGTGCTATGATCAAGTTCTGTAACTTGAGGGTGCCAATGTAAATTAATGTTCCGCTCAACTCCTCCCCTGTAAAAAATCCCTAGTAATTAATTACACTCTCAATTAATTACTGTTTACTTGTGCGAGGTATGCGAGTTGAGTTAATAATCCCCTCGTAAAAAGCCGGGGCTGTTAAGTCAATCTCGCAGTATGATGATGGTAATGATTCTTGCAGTTCATTATATCCACCTACAATGTACGTGGTTGACACGAGAGTTCACTTGACTTGCTATAAACTTCAACTTGCTCACTTTTTTCGGTTTGGCTTGAATACACACACACACCGGCAGAACGGGACTTTAATTTATCTATCCCAAAGGAAGGAAATCGATTTGTGTCCCGACAGATTGACAAGTTGTGCACTGAATTGCTTATTGCACGCAAGCTTAGCTTAACTTTGACTCGCAAGTCTAAGAGCAAAGTTAAAATTGCTCGTAATCAACGTATACCGCTACAAACACAGATAAATGCAGAATATACTTAGAACCTGTGAAAAGGTCTCTTGAATTGCACTGCACTACTGTTCAGCGTAGTCAACGCGAATTACCTATAGATTGTAAGTTTAAACAGAGACGAGTCTGCAGAAGCAGAATTCATTCATATACGAAGGAGAGAGAGTGTGTATTTAGTGGAGGAACACGTGGAACCGTATTTTGTCAAGGGCAGAACTGTATTTTGTGCTCAGCTGTCATTTGAGAATTGACTAGTTTTGCCTTAGTCGATTTTCGTCAAGGAATAAAATAGTTGTAATGTGACATAATGGATGAAAAGACGACACAGGGACAGGTGCAAACCAAATGAACCAAACATGATTCCATTTTCCCCTCAGCAAACATTTTAGGGTGAATGAATTGGTTTCTGTTGGCTTTTTTGTCAAGGCATGACTCGTCTTGAGTTTCGGGATATTAGTATTGGCATTTCCTTTGTAAAAAATATCGCTGTCATTGTACTCCTCTCTTTCTCTGTCTGTATTTACTGTACCATTTCCACCTTTCACAATTTCTGATGTCGTGCACTACAAAAGAAACAGTTCTCCGCTGCCACACAACTCTTATAGACGACTCTAAAACACTCGCAAACTAAAGTCATCGTCATCGATTATTCACTTTTACTCTCAAACCCTAAACCAACTAAACATCAGCTCAAGTATGTATACAGCCAACTTTAACGGAACTTTTGTTTTCTATTTTCCACGTTGAGAACTTCTAACTATGACACTAAATGCTATCCAGTAACTTCTGTCGGACGTACTTTAGAGCTGGCTGTGTGAATATAACTTTTACCGAAACTGATATACTAGTAATAATGTTCATTTTCGTATATTAAGTAGTAAGTAGGTATTCCCATACGTAAAACTTTTTTAAACACTACATAGGACTCCCTTTCGAGAGTTATTTGTATTCAACTGCCTAAGTACTTTCTATCTGTACAAATACAACTGTGCATGCACTTTCTGAAGCATGTTTCATATTTGCTAGTTAATTATGTATTGGGATTCTGCATCAAGAGTCTCACTCTCAACGAGTATTATATTTACTACTTTGGCCAAGGTTGCTTCCTCGGCTGTGCATTGTGATACTACAAACAAATTGCACTGACTGACTCGTTTTCCAATACAAAAGTCAAATAACTAAGGCTTCTGTCGTATAAATAAGTAGCCATATTATGCAAATGTACAGTAAAATGCAGACTCTATCAAATTCTTCGTAATACTAAAGACATACTACACTGCAGCGAATACCTAGAACTCTCGCAAGCTTCATTACATTTTACACAAGGTATTTCATTTTATAGGAAGGATTATCAACCATGCGGCAACGCAAGTAAGAATATTAAAAGAGAAATGTACTTCTGTCCTTCCTCCGTTCCCATCCAAGTTCAAAATATGTTGCTAATATAAATTTAGGTGCATTCTAGCGAGATTTTTTAGTTTCTGTACAACTGCGTTCAAAGGCCAATGTTTCCAGCAGCATACAATCTAAAAATCTCAGTGTGGTATACAATGAACTATCAAATTTTATAAAGTCTGTGAGTTATATACATTAGTTAGATATGACATTGAATTTTCTTGATAAAGATTTTTACAGCTGCTATTAGATCGTAGAGTGGAAAATGATCCAAGGTTTAGTGAGTAATGTTTATAGGTAATCCATAATTTGTAACTTGCATTTAGGACTTTGTATTAACCTCTGCATTATATCCCTATATAAGCATATTTGATTAAAGTAATAGCAAAAATGTCTTTTTCCTTTATAAAATCAACTGCTGCAGTTATGGGGAATGTAATAATAATAGAGAGTAATATCCTATGCATCAATACAAACATAACGGACTAAATCTCAATAAACGAAACGAAAGAAGCCAACAAAGGCTACCTACACGAACAAAAACGAAAGCTCTTGAGCCCTTCTTCCTCTTTCTTCCGCTTCACCCTTTCTTTCGACTTAATAAAGGCAAATAGTCAATACTGATAATAATGGCAGTAATTTTTCAAGAGACATGAATGACAAAGACCCAGCACCAAACCTACCTTCCCTTTTCATTACTAAAGTAAGTAAGACCACAGATTTTGCATGAATAAAGAGATAGATGAAGTCAAAAGCACATTAAATTATATTAGAACCATACTCTATGTATGTACCCTGTGATCTTTATGGGATTAGCATTTAGTATTTACTAAATTATACAAAGGAAAGCTTCTGAAAGAATAATAGTAATACTATAACAGTACATGCTATACACACTATTACAAGACATGAAAGAAGAAAATTGGGAAGGAAAACAAAACATAGAAGAAAACCACACGTACGTCTCGACAAGCTAATAAATAATAAAATTCTACAAAGTCAAATTCAATTTCGTGAAGACAAAAAACAGGATGTGAGCAATGTATTATTTTCTGAAGACTGTCTGCGGAGAGCAGGCAAAAACATTAACTCCCAGTCGCAAACAAAAAGGCATACGAAAATATTTTCGGTTTACTCGTCTTGGTCATAAAATGAGATCATTTGTAAATAAATAATTTGCAAAAGTCCTGTGCTTAAAATTTCGCCAATACAAACAAACACAAAGTAGGCAATTGCTCTTTAGTGTCGATAGCAAAACTCTGTGACAGAAAATAAATCTTAAGTTTAATTTGGCAAAGTTAGCAAACTGCCAGACTGCTTTCTCTGCTTACATATGTACAGTATTACAGAATAACCTTTTACTTACTTAGTTTAATACAGATGATACTTAAAGTAGCAATTTAATATGTCTTCATTTGGTTGGCTTACAATATATGAGTGCATACTTAGATCTGCGAAAGGATTCGTCGGTAACAACGCGGAGTTGTATCTTTCTCACGTAGAATGGATTTAGCAATACAAAGTATTCAGTATAATATGAATGTACTTTGTGCAGATAATGAAATGATAATAATAATATATTCATGTACATTGCAAGTGTATATAAAGAACAGAGTACTAGAAAACGAAGTTTGACTTGTATTTTCCTTATTGTTTGTTAGGCAGATGCAATTTGAGCTTTATGACCTAAAACAATTCCAATTTAATAGAATGATGTATGAAATTCCCGAAAATCCTTGCAGAGCTGACTTAGACTGGTAGACAAAGTTGGCTCATAAATAATGTACGCTGCTAATAAAATGACAACCAACAATTTGCAATTTCCCTTATAGAACACTACAATACACTATCATCCTTTGTCATCGTCATCACTCTCCTACTATAAAATCAACTCAACCTCACCAGGTTATTTACTGCTACAGTTATTTATTATAAAATTTACTCTGGAAGTGTACCCATTCCATGTCGAGTAACGAACATGCATTGTTCCACTCTCGGCTTCATTCTTCATAAGTACAATCATCTCTAAGATATATTACATACCTTACTTCATTCAATATTTACATTACTCTGTATAAACTCTCAGTCTCTGCAAAAGTTCACGTACCAACAACTCTACTCATTACATGAATGATGAGTTTAGTTTTAGCTTTTCAATTTCTGCTTAGGTATTGCAAATTACAATACAACACGGCTAGCTCTGCTTCTCAAAGAAGACAACAGAAGCATCCTCAATCAAAACTCAATGTGGTAATGAAACAATTCTCCAAAGGAAATTGCGTAATTTACATACCTTCAATTTGTACCTTGATATATTATATCAGTCAGCAGGTAACGCATGTTTCTATATGTAATATTTGTACCTTACATAACATAGAGGTAGTATGTCTCCTATACACATACAAATAAAATAATTTATCTACTTTCTATATACGCACAAATAATTCCTCGGTCATGCTTCCTATCGTCATGCTTATTGTATCTACAAGTCATTAAACTACAAACCAGTATTATTTAGTACCTAAAATCTCTCTAAATAATTAAAAAGTTTGTTTAAGCACCTGAAGCAGATGAAGTGCTCCGGATCTCTGTAATGATGGTAAAAACCAAACGGGATGTGTTCGAATGAGTCTTTCTAGCAGAGAGAGCTCACATGTGGGAGAGGAAGATGAGTCTGTGGAAGAATGTGAGCCAGAGCTCGAGGCGTATGAAGAATCAGAATCGGGCGAAGGGACGCAGTCCGACATCGTCTGTAAACAAACAAACAAATTAGAATTATTATTATGTAAAATTAAAATGCAGATCAATCCATTCTCAAATTTGAAGTATTTATGCATACTAGACCAAACTGCAAATATCAATGGGCTTTCGTTGTAGAATTCCTTCAATTGTAACTCTTATGAGATAGGTAGCTCTTTAAATGTCAATTAACAATTATTAGCAGTACATATCATAATTAATAATATCTAGTATAATTTTATAATTAGATTTTAATATTTTAGCCGTAAGTATTTTAGCCACTATGGAGGGTTGGCAATAAAATTTTGTAACCCACAAGAAAATCTGAAGCAAACGTAAGATTACTCTTGAGCCAGTACACACGCATAGAAAACGGTTCCTTTCACTGTAATGCTAATACTATCTACTTCAATTTAAAAAGAAAAAAATGCCAGATTCCACTACACTGGCCTTTTATCTTAATCTGCATCTTTCATCTTCATTCAAATATGAAATCTAATAAGAAAATCTAATTTCTTTCTTGGTCCATTCATTCAATTCCACTCTGACTTGGTTTACTACGAGAGTCGGCATAGCGCCTTTGTTGTAACATCCTCCCTATTATTCTCTCACACACACTGTACACACATAAAACAAAGTAGGCACTGCAATACACACAACATAAGACAACTATTTAACTAAGAACTAAGCTCACAATTTGCATTATATTGGCCTGGTTGTGCTTTGAGACGATAATGTAATATATTACACTGCAGCAGTCGTCCCATTCATTCATTGTGTATCCAATTCTACATCAACATCACGAAGTCATTTATTCGTTCACGCTGACCTTTCGGCTATTCACAGAGTCCTCGTAGACAAACTCATTCAGCATTTTACTGAGAACTGTACGAGACTCTGAGAGTGTGCTACAAAATTCCACACATACGACACACACCTACTTATGCGCTCAAATAAATTTCAGTATGCATGCCATCATACGACGATCCATTTAGTGCAGTAGCCGTAGAACTGCTCAAAACCCTTTCTAAAGATCCTTATTTCAGATTAGAACAGCAGCAAGAAGCTTTACGACTTCAACTTATGTGATAGTGAAGTGGCGATGAAAATTCAAACAAAAAATTCTTCGTCTTGTCTATCTTCCTCTTTCTTGGCTTGCTTTTGACTCTTTTTTTTCAACTTCCAGCTGTAAAAGTTTTCTTGTTGCGTTGCAATGTTTGTTTTAAGGTTAGGAACTTGAACTTTCCATTTTTCCCTTATTCGCAGTCAGCTTAATACCATTATCTGTCTGTACATGTTGAGTTACACTACAATGCATTTGTGTAGTACTCCTCCCCGCAAGGAACAAAACAGATCTGTGGTGGAAACTGTAAACGTGACTTGAAACGAATGAATGACACATTGATATTTCGATGTTGACACTGTGTCTTTTACTACGTCTCTTGCTAAGTATTTCAAAGTAATCAGCAAAATCTCGATTTCACATTAATCGTAAATTCATCTGCCTGCCTTATGTTTTGTTATGGCTCTTCTTCTTTTAAGTGTTCGCTGTTCGCAGTCAAAGAAGAAGAGAAAATAAAAGTAGGTTTACGATGTGTGATCCGCTGGCTAATTGCCGGTAATTGTGAGGAAACTCAATTACTTTACATTGTCTACAAAAGCAGACGTGACTTAAGCCAACACACAAACGTAAACAAATCCCAGTCATTAATGTGCACGATGATGAGGATGAGAAGTACAGGAAAAGAGAGGAATATGCTGGGGATATACTAATTGCTGTGCGACCACAAAATAAAATAAACCCAATGACACCCTAAAGTGCTTTCGTGAGTCAAGTACTACAGTCAAGCACCATTTGTCCAAGTATTATGCGCAACTTATTAGAAATTATAAAAGCATCATCATAATAACATCCATTCATATATCCCTCAGACTATTAATGTTTATTATTGCCTTATTGCTTTGGTAAAGTCCTAATTGCTGACATAAGCATGACACGAAATGACTATTTCGCTCAGCAAGTTTCACATTCCCATTCAATTGATAGTTGCATATTATTTGCATTGCACACAGTACACTATGCACACATGATAATGATATCTATAACACTACGCTAGATTTAATTTCATTTTCCGTGTTGTCATTTCATTTTAGTTGGTGTATTTACGCTGACACTAGGTTGATTCAAGTTTGACTTGCGTTTCCGTCATGTCATACTGTATAATCCTGTCATGTGAGAGTGACACACTTCTAATGCCAATTCCGAAGAATGAATAGCATTAAATAGCATGGACAATTCCAAGTTTATTATTTGCAACCACAACAATGAATTGTAGCATTAAGTGCATATTATTTACTTTCATTACTATGCAAAGGATACCTAAACTTTTATGCAGAGATAAGAATGACTCTTGGCATTCCGACGAAACTTACGTAGGTACAAATTTAATTTTACTTCGTGCGATTTCCCTTTATTTATTATTATTAGTATAAGGCTAATTCACTTACACAATGTAGGCATATGCCCATTCCCATCACTTCAATTACCTGTTGTATGACAATCACAAACTAAATAAGCAATTTGCCAAGAAGAATTAATAATACATGACAAGATTCTACTGCGTTGTATGCGACAGTCATCTCTCCAACTCAAGATAATCAACAGAACTTCTCTATTTAATGCAACACGATTATAACAGAAAAGAGAAAGAGAGACCAAGACAAAGTACACAGAAAACAGACCGAACTATTGTATTCTTACAATGGGACGTAATTTCCAAGAGATTTAAAATTTAATACAACCTTACTTACACTTGTGCATTACTTAACCAATTTCTGCCTACTCACATTATCCAAGTTAATGTCTGCTATATGTTGTGTGTCAAAAGGTGCTATAGTACAGATATACTAAATACATAATCATAAATTCGTAATATTAATATGCATGTAACAACATTTACAGTCAACCTGAACACAATAGCACTGTGAGGGTAGACAGGTACATGGTACAGCGTATATAGAAGTACAGCGCATACGCTACAAATTTATATACATAAAATATCTGTATAATTCTGTTTTATATTACAAAAGTCCAATTCCAACACATAGTAGACTGAGTACAACGGTAATTATTTCAATCCGTTTACACTACACTTGGTCGTTCATTCACTCCATCCTCGCACTCGCTCCACCTTATACAAAGGCTGAGAGTGTGTTCCTTCGATATGTAAAATTTGGGCCAGACCCAACAAAACGCTAATGCAGAACCAAAGTCTAAGCTTAAGTCGTACACAGTCAGTACACACAACATTAGCATCAATTTCCCTTTCAATTTATGTACCTGAGTTGACTGACATGATTGCTCGTACTTTACTGTAATATCTGTGCATTAAGCTCAAAATTTAACATACTCTGTTCGTTTGCTCTCTTCTGCGACTCTGCTACAACTCTGTGGATTTTAAGCCCGACGGCCTTCACTTCACTTCAGCTCCCTACCTACAACCTACACTACCTACCTCCATTCAAATTCAGAATTGCACTGATAAACTCAACAAGCTTTATTATTCCACTGTGCTGGCACTTTTACCCCCACTCACTCCTTCTATACGAGTATAGACACAGCAGAGGAATCTTGAAGGATTAACCTGTGAACTGTACAAAGCCAAAATGTCATGTCACATTAAACCAAGAGCTAAATCTCAAGTGAGAGCATACATTCGCGCATCATCAAAGATGTGAATCCATATTTCACTCTTTGTGTGAATCTAAGTGTAGAGGCAGAACATTTAAATTGAAAACTCCTCAGCAAGCAGGTACACATTTAATATTGCACTGAGAAGCTAATAGAGACAGATATGAGATAGATGCAGTAAATTATTATAGGAAGGGATAATACTTAAAGAGTAGATCTAGTATAGATGCAAGATCAGATTTATTTCTCATCCCTATACCTAACCCATCCATGAACCCTATGGCTTTACTTTGACTTTGACTACCTATTACTTTCAGCCCGGTCGTGTTTTGTGCACTTTAAATGTTAAAGGTACAAGGTACATGTACATCTCCATTCACAGATCACTTCTACTTCCACGAAGAACGATTTCATTCGTGCAAACTTCCCTTCAGTTTCTTCTGCTTAACTTAATACTTAACTTTAGTTTGTTGTTTAGCCTGTAGCTATTTTAAACTAGGAGAACTGTGAGAACATTGAATTTACAGACATTCAGGGGATAAACACTTGGATATTGTATTATTAAGAAATGTATAGAACTGCTCACTTTGCATCAAGTTATTAAGATCCGGCTAACTACTACTTATGAATTAAATACAAGAACAGAGGAAGAAACAGAGAAACCGAGTTGCATCTGGGTTCTGAGGATAAGATCTCATAACACGCAATAAATAGTATGTATACCTAGTATATTAAATACCTACATCATCTACCGAACAAGTTCACAATATTATTATTAGTTTGTAGATACTTTAATGCCTACTCTTATTGCTTAGAGTCATATTTCACAGCTATAGTATTACAAGAGAATGTTGGGAATTGTGTTCTGACTAGACTAAATGAAAGCGAGAGGTTTCACATTATAATAATAATAATATCAGCTCAGTCTGGAATGACCGTGCTATTGCCATGTATTTAATATAGTAAAATAATTTTAATAAGAGATTTATGTGCACGAAGAATTTACATACCTAGACATTCAGGAAACAAGGACAGTATATACTAGTGCATTATGGAATCTATTAATCTATAGATATAAATATAATAAATAATAAGACTACCTTTACTCGTGTAAGTTTATACATTTTGGAATACAATACCTACTTAGGTCTACTTAATAGATCGACCATGATATTCACTTCACTTACTTATCACAATTTTATAGCTACAAGGCACTTGGCACTTTAAGAGTGTTCATTTATATCCTTACAGAAAATATTGTTGTTTTTATAAGAGGAAGGCGAGAGTAATAGTAAACACGAGGAATCTCCTTGGTTGAGAGAGCGATCGCTTTATAATACACTCAAAATTATCGCTTTACACATAATATAAAATAAACGTCTAGCTTTTATCCACCTCCTCCCGTGCATGTCCTAATGCCTACATGCAATATTAAAACTGAATATCGTAGCATGGGAGGTAAGTAGGTTGGTAATACAATCTGCAGAGGATAATAGAGGCAGTAGTGTCAGAAGAGATAAGCATTAAAGCGAAATTGAGCTCAAATGAAGTTGAATGTCTTCACTCTTCTTAACACAATGAAAATTACACAAAGGCATACACATAGCAGTTTAAACTCAATTTGCTGTTACAATAAATATAGAAGAGTGTAGTATCGCTGTCGAAAATAAAGTCCGAGCTCTCATGCCTTCACTTTGCTACACTTTCATCGTATCAGTCAACTGAACGCATCAACTCAGCCCTTCATTTCCTGCCCGTCTTCAAATGTCGTGTCCTAAGTGCGTCGATTCTGTATTCTATGCATATTAGACTTCAGCTCCAGATGCTTTGCGTACATTCAGAATATATACTCCCTAATAATTTAAACTTGACTACATACACTACTCCTCCTTTCAATTAATCCTTGTGCGAGTATTTCTAATGAAAAGTAAATGTAAGCAACACTTCACCTTTCATCTTTACTGCGCTAGCTTTCATTTATTCAGACAACCCAAACAAATTGGAAGTATATGTGATACACTTTCCATGATATTTTAGTTCATTGTCTTGTCGCCGATCTGTCTGCTGTCACTATGGGATGTGTTCACTACGAAGTTTCAGTCAACTGGGCTTGTTGTGGTGGCTATTCTCGTCTCGTCCGAGAGTTTGCGTTTTGTATCTTCTGTCTACTTTCAGACTTTCATTTTTGGCGCAGCGTCAAATTATTATTGTTATACTTGGACCAAATACAACCACAACAAATCCAATCAAATTAAAATCAACTGCCTTAGATCCTGTTAGCCCAAATACTCAACTCAATTATTTAGGCACAGCTATCTTCAAGTACTATATTATAAAATACTCACAAAATCCCTCAACAATATATATAGAGAGTGTACGCACGTATAGTACGCATCGTAATAATGCATACCTACTTATTTATCAAATACTACAATTACACTCTAATACAACTATGTCATACCTTCTACTATTTACTTACAACTGTTTCAACTGAGGAAACACTAAATGAATAATTATTAATGAAGTTATAAGGCATTTTTACACTTATTCACTCTTGCTTGTGTAATTCCTGGTAAAACCTTATTTGGCTTCTGCAAGGTTTTATACGAATAATTAAGATTGACATTTCAGATTGTTACTCAATGTCAAAAATTGATGCAGTACATGCAACACAAATAACATGCATTTGGATTAATTCATGATCAGTTAGTAAAAATTATGTACACCCAATAGTTTTACATCTAATTTCTTACAGATACCTTCTCAACGTCTATAGCATAAAAAGTCTCTTATTCTAATTTCATACATGTTATTCCACGGAATAAAGGTATAGTTACTGTAAAATTCAAAATGTAAATTGAAAATTATTTGTAGTTACTGATTCAGATATTAAAATAGACAAACTTAGTTTAGTAAAAGCATTTTAAGAATTGATTGCTCTCAGAATGACAGAGGAAGGAATCTCCAGCATTTCCAAAGCAGGTATGGTAATAATAAGCACAGCAGGTTGTAGGAGACAAAGCTATAAAGGAGACTCCAGAAAAGGAGAGGAAGATGAAAGATATTCGACAAGTTCCAGGGAAGGACTGAAGTAGATACTAAAAGTAGGAGTGCGACGGGTACATTGAAGAAGAGCTGTGTGGAAATCAAAGGAAACAAAAGGAAAGGGAAATCACACAAGTCAAAGTGACTAATCACTCCGGCTCGAGTTTAATTGACCCCTGTTATCTCACTGAGCAGACTGTCGGTTGTCTCAAGAACAAGAAAACACTCTGCTAGGCAATTTTCCGCGACAAACTATCGACAATGATGGAATTGTTCCTTCACTCAATGTATTTCTGTTCCACTGTATAAATCCTCTTGCTGCAAGTATATTATATAACTCCAGAGCTCTTGTCTCGCAATTCAAATCACAATATCTAATCGTTCCAGCTCAACAGTTGACAGTGCGTGAGATGAGACGAGAAACAGAGTCGGCTCTGCTGGTACTGCTAAATCTAAAATAAGATGAAGGCTAAATCTGAAGATGGGATTATTTCCTAAATTTCATATCAAGCGAAGCAACTGATAGAGAAATGCGAGATGAAACAAAAGCAATTCCTTACTAAATAATAATATTATCACGAGGGAAGGCTCCGGCTCTTTCGGAAAAATCAAATGAGGAAGAATGTATATGGCAATGTCATAATAGAGAAGCTAATATAAATATAACTTGGTTTATCACTATCATCCCTATATAATAATGTACTACTCGATTGAACTTGCTCGCAGATTAAGATTGTATTCTACTTAGGTACTACATACTACACTTGTCTTGTTTTCTGTTTTCATTCTCGAATCTTTCCTTTCCCCTCTCTTCTTCTTCTTCCAGCTGCGTGAGTATTACAACCGAGTAAATACGAAGCTTGTAATATAACTTTATTATTACACAGAGAGTTGAAGAGATAGCGTGTAACTCTTATTCGGTCGTATATAGTGACTTACAAACAAGGGAAACGAAATAAAGCGGATCGGGGCGACAAATAAACTAACTGTCTGACATTATGAACTGATTCCCAGCCAACACAAGAACAAGACAGTGTTTTATGTATTCATATAAGTAAGAGACGCATAGAGAGAGAGGGAAGGAGGAAAGGATTCAATACTCAAGTCCCAAAGGACCAATGATAAACTTAGTTGAACAACAACGAATATATCTCTTGTGATCTGAATCGAAGAAACTTTCTGTCATTCACTCACGCAATAATTAATGTATCCGGTATAATATATAAGGAACTATTATTGGTATTGGTGTTATATGGAGATTGAGTTCTTTTGTGATTGTCTACTATAGAGATGCTTTAATAATAGTTCTGAGGATTTACACTATATTTGTAGTTTCATTATTTAAGATTAGTTTAGGATTTCACAATGGGAAAGAGAATGAGTAGAAGAATAATAAAGGCGTTTCAAGGGTAAAAAAGAGATTATAGAAGTTTTACTGCGTATAAAGAAAAGTCAGTTAGTTGTGAAACTGACAGATGAGATAAGCACGTCACATAGTTTAGCGGTGGCTCTGCACTCTCCGTCTCACAGTAGAAACGATTTAGAAGACAGACACACACCGTCAGTACTCTCATCGCATAGGGACTCTGTGTGTTCTCAGAAGACATAATATGTGAGTTATGTTATAAGAGTTCTGTTCTGGCTTCGTGTGTGTAAATCTTGAGAATATCTTCCATTCATCCTTGAAAGGAAGATGAGAATGAGAAACTAAACAGGAAAACTTACTTCAAATCTGAAACTTTTGACGAGATGATGCGAATAATATTGTAAATATAAATATAATCCTGCCCTGCTGCTCCGGCAGTCGAACCGAAGAGAGAAAAGATGATGAAAATGGCACAGAGACTTTCCATTAATCTAAAAATAACTGACAACTAACTGCCCACAGCTTAATTTGTGAGCTAACCTGATTTTATTTATACACCGGGAGGAAGGACGGCCTGGCACTTCTCTTCTCTCCACTCTCGATCCTTCATCATTAATTGCATTAGAACTACGGCTATGTCTATCGTGCACTTTGCTCCTTATGAATCATAAATTGCAAGATATTGGGATTGTAGCAAGTGTTGCGTGGGTTGTGTTAGAAAAATAAAAATACAGCTTGTAAAAAATAACAGTTCTGAAACTGGATCATACACAAAATTTATTGAGCCATAAAATCCACGGACACTCGTTACTTAACATTTTTTCAACCTGTACATCTACTTACCAAAAGTATCTTCCAACTCATCGTCAGTACCTATCTATACCAAATTATTTCCCTAAACTTTATTTATCATCCCAAAAGTTTTAACAACAAAAGTATGTACATAGTAGCTAAGTTGGAAAAGTGTCTGTCTGCAATGCAATAACCACACAAAATTATGTTAACGCGATGAATGCAAGAAAGAGATATTCAAGCTTGCAATTTGTCATAACACATTGATACTGTTCTGTTGTTTACAAACAGTAGGATTAATAACAAACATTAAATATATTAAATTGATATGTACAAGTGTCACCCATTCTACAAGAATTGTTGACAGGGTTGCTAAACTTATTTATATTATGGCTCCCGTCGTTTCAAATTATTGCTGCTGGAGCCAGAGAATTAAATTCACATTAAGCTCACGCTTTGCGAACAATTACAACTGCTTAACTTGATTGGATTTGACTGGACATACATTTTTAATACTTATAAATAAATAACTTTAATTCCATGATATGATTGAGATTCATAGCTATACATTGCAAAACTAACAATTACAAACAATAACCCATTGCATAACAAACAGTGACATTATGTCACACACAATTACAACAAGTTAACTATAAGGACTGAGATGTATATAATTCATACTTGTAAGATTAGTACATAATAATAATGTACTGAAATAGAAACAAGACTGATGGGAATGTCAGTAATTGTAATGCAAGTATTTGAAAAAGACTATAGATGAGACTATAATATGAGACCAAGATACAAAGTTCGCCTCATGAATCAAAATGTGGAAGTATTACACAAATGAATGGAGTGAATGAAAGCAGTAACTCAACCAAAAAAGTTACAAATGATATTAGCAGTCAAAAACTTCCATCCCTATCTGACATCATTAATTACATTATGTACATACAATTGTCCCTAACAAGAATAGACAGTCATTACAAAAACTCATCGGTCAATATTTTTGCTACAAAAGTTTATTAGATACATAAACAAGTGCAGACTATAAAGATGGTTGAGTATGTAAGATAAATAGCGACAAGGAAAGTGAGATTCCATGCTTTGCGTCAAATATTTTTTCCGAAAAATACTCACTCCAGATTATTGTGAATGACATCCACACAAGTTCAAATGGAATTACCCAACAAGACAAATCGATGCAGCCACGATAAACGAGAATGATAAAAGCAGCAGTTTGTTCAAAATAAAATCAAGTCAAATACTGCGTAAGTAATTCACAATATTTTCTGATTGTGTTGTGAGTGATTCTGAGTTCAAATTATACGAGACAATGTCAAAATATAGTACTTAAACATCTTTTAAAGCCTCGAGTGATAATGTACGTAGATTTCAAATGAACTACTTCAAACTTGCCAATCTACTGTGGCCAGAAATAATATCAACAATGGTTCTTCTCTATTTCCAAATAGAGAAGAACCTTTTATTTTTATTCTTATTCTGACAACGAGACACTTCCACCCTTGGACGCAATGGTTAAATGAGAATGGGAAATGAAGATCATATTTATGCAAAACCTATTTCTATCGGTAAATGCGAATAAAATGTAGTAGCATAATAAAATTGTACACTTTTCAAATCCGATAATTATTCCATTGCTGTAATCAAATTTATACTGTAATTGCATGTTTATCATTACTACATGATATTAAAATGAAAATACAATTATTCTCGTTACCCATTACTCATACTCATCGTACTTATGGATATTTCATCCGAATGTGTCTAACCTAACTAACCTTTACACAGATTTGTGTTCTCTCAAGTATCGTAGTTTCGCTAACGCATGTACTGGCTGTGTAATTGGATGGTTCGCTATAATATAAGTTAAATAGACAGGGTAAATTACTGCATCCACATTTCAAAAACTGAAACACTACCAAACAAAAAGTACTTGTTCCATTTTACTGTAAGAGAAATCAAGTTTCTTTTGATCAGATTATAATGGCTAGTACTAATGCAATTTCAAAAGAAAGCATCATTATAGTGGTTGAGCTGCTGAATTCACACAATAATGTGGAATAGTCGTAGTTTAATAATCAATAATAACGCGACAGCATGGCACAAGACCTATATAGTACCAGATTTATACAGCGGATAGTATTGGGTATACCTATTATTAGTATTAGACTGGACTTGCAAAGACCCGTGCCCGTATGCACGGTAGGAAGTGGCGTTAGAGGCACAAGGTACAAAGGTGCAGCGTAATTCCTTCCTTTGCTTTTCTTTGTGGAGCTGAATTGGAGTTAAGTTAACCCGTTCAGCACTATTCAGTTACAACTCTTTTCTTCTTTTCTTTTATTCCATCAGAGAAGACGAAAGGAAAGCGAAAATGAAATCCACTCAAGAAGTTAACAAAAAAGGGAGCCGAAAAGAGCAAGTTGTTCCGG
>JABASD010001596.1:0-37508 GCA_019776165.1 Pogonognathellus flavescens
TGAAATGCTAACTGAGGCTAAGTTGTATTTGTTCAAGTCCTTCAAATCTTCATTAGTATCCTTTGCCAGTTGCCCCGTATAATGGGTTATTTTATGCCTGGAAGATAATTTAAAAAATCATCAACTGAGTCCACGTAAAGTACACCAAAATCTATTCCTTCGTAAACAAGCATGTATATAGGCGTTAGTTAGCGAGGTATTCTGTTTACAGTTTACATAATATATATTTTTAATTAATAATTTCAATGCTTAGGTATATTCTTATGTCTTACAGTTGTGATCTTAAATCAGCATTTGTAGACTGGTCTAAGGATGAACTGCTGATTTGGTTTACCATCCTTGTCATAGAAGACACTGAAAAATAACATTTCACATTTTAACAAATTGCTCGAATCTCCACAATCGCAAATTGACTATGAAAAATGCCGATCCACTCACCATTTTGATTAATTTTCTGAATGTTGGAGGCTATAGACTGAACCTTTCTTTGGAACTCCACAGGGCTCCCACTTTGCTGGTAGTTTTGGTACAAATCCATTGTAGTTTAGTGAAGGTACTTTAAAGCGAATAAAATTCTTTGTTTGATAATATATTGCACTGCTGGGATCAATATGTACTTGGTACTCTTGGTATAGTAAGTTAAGATTGCAGAAAAGTCGGGTCAGGTTTGTAGCAGCTATAATTTAGACCAAATAATATTTGTTTGGATGTATCGTACTGCGATAATCTTAGTCAGGAATCCGATGTGAATATGAGCTAAAGACGGAAACTTGTAGCTTTATATTATAATTAGCATTATCATAAAAACATGACCTGGTGACCTCCAATCGTCTTTCTCAAGGCTTACCAGTACCATCCCAAATAAAATGCATATTAAAATGCATAATGCATAATATACTCTTTTTGCAAACCTGTTTACAACAAAGGCATGTCCTGCTCTGAGTTGTAGAGAAGTTTTCATTTTGCACAGGGCTGACATTCGCCATCTGCATCGAATCAAGAGAAACAGCTTAGAGTTTCTGGGAAAATTCACATTTTTGTTTGCTTCTTTCATTCAACAAAAATATTAGCCAAGTCATTGAAGAACTGTCTATTTTTCTGCGCTGCTGATATTTAGGACAGATTTTAATAAAATTGGAAAAAAGTCTTTAGTATTTGTCAACGCTTGTCCGATAAGTAGAAATTGAACTGTCTTTTGGTTAACTAAGGCTTAAGTGTTATCCATAAAATCGCATCATGACATCGATTCAAGATGCTATTCGTTTGAGGCAACAGTTAGCCACTGAATGGGGTTCTGGAAGGTCACCTAATTTGGAAAAATGTGAGGAACTGTTATCACGTATCAAGGTAAAATACAGCAATCTTTTAACAAATGTCAAAAGTTTTTAATTGCAAATCACCGACAAAATGTCCGTCGGCAGTTGTAGAATTTGTAAGAACTTCAAATTATAATTATAATGTTCTTTCTCACAGGTAGTGTTGACAAGCTTGAAATTTTTACCAGAATCCAGCAAGGAATCATCTCGAGATGAACTTATGGTGGCTAGGGATATTCTGGAAATCGGGGCGTTTTGGAGTATTGCTCGTCGTGACATCCCGTCCTTTGAACGTTACATGGCTCAACTGAAATGCTACTACCTTGATTTCAAGTAATTAATTTTGGTTTCTTACTGCAAAATACTAATAATATGGTTGTTTTTTATACTTAATTTGTCAATGGCAATTTTTCAATTTAAAAATTGGAAATCACAAGTTTTGTTTAGCAAAGTTGCTTACTAATGCTACTACATTTTACTGGTTTTCTATATACACGACTAATATGATATATACATTTTGTTTTTGCAGAAGCGAAATTCCAGAGTCATCGTTTAAATGCGAGTTACTTGGTTTAAACCTCTTATGCCTTCTCAGTCAAAATCGTGTGGCTGAATTTCACACGGAATTGGAATTGTTTGCGCATCCGGACGTTCACATTTTAGAAAACGTGTACATCAAACACGCCGTGTCTCTTGAGCAATATCTAATGGAAGGAAGATACAATAAGGCAATTAATAATTAACAAATACCTTCTTCATTGAATTCACTCCAGAGTGCTAATTAGTATTCAGCTTTCATTTCATTTATGAATCGCTGATTACAAAATTTATAATGTGTGTATGTGTTTATTTCTGCAGATATTTTTAGCCAAACGATTAGTTCCTGCGGAGGCATACAACTTCTTCATTGACATATTGTTGGACACAATTAGAGATGAGATCTCAGCGTGTGTTGAAAAGTCTTACTGTCGTCTTCATGCTGATGCCGCGGCCAAGGCGCTTAACATTTCTGGAAATCAACTCCAAGCATACGCTGAAAAGGTTATTACCTAGAATTAAAAGAGGAAATTAATTTAATTAATGAGTTATCATTTTGAGATGTTTAATGTTTCGTTGAATATTTCAGCGAGAATGGAGACTGGGTGAGGGTGGATTTTATTATTTTGACATCGAAAAGAAGCACGATGATAAAATTCCATCTTTTGAACTAGCTAAGGATGCGATTGAATATGCGAAGGAGCTTGAAATGATTGTATGAAACGAATACGTAATAACTTTCTTATTTGGGTTTGTAATGGATTCTACTTTTAAGATTAGTATTACGTTATGGTGTATGTAAAACAGCTTGAATGAACTGTAATGTAATATTATTGGCACATTTATTATACTTGTAAACTCTGAGTATTAATAACTGTTAAAACGTGTATGGATTAAATTAAATCATCTCAACTTTCTTATTGGTTAAACTCGTGTATTATCAAATTGCTTTTACAATTTTTCAATATTGTCATAATCATAACAATCGTTTATAATACACTGGCAGAACTCTACATATGATTATTAGGTGTTACAATTCAGATTAGATTAATTGTTGTAGTTAAATAGTTTCATGTAAATAATTAGGTGTAACTAAGATCTAAGTTATTTGTATTCAGACGCATTGAACACATTTAAAGAGTTTAGTTGTGCTGTTGTAAACATTTTACATTGAAGTGTACACTTTCCTTCAGGTTATTGTTAGTGTTAGGTACATAGTGTAATATTATGTGTCAATAAAATTAATATCACTTAACAAAATATCTTCAAAAAATTAGCCTCTCATGAGGAATAGTATCCTTCCACAAAGGGCACCCCGGTACTCCTCACTTTAGTCTGATACTCTTGGTATTTATTTGGAAAGAAAGATTGTAAGCAGAACTCTTCATAATATATTCGGTCCTTAAAAAATCTGTAATATGCAACACAGAAACTGATTTAATACTGATACAGCAATGGAGAATTGCAAATTTTTGCTTTTTTCTTACTGATAAGTAGCGAAAGTATAGCCAGCGAAACAAATTGGGTTGACCAGAATAAGCTGAGTTCCTAGAGACCACCAAAACCAACCCGCATATGCAGGATGTCGACACAGGGAATACAAACCATGAGTTATTAGTTCATGGTCTTCCACTTTCTCATGTCGGACGAGATGAGTGAAGTTTCTGTGTGCAGTTAACATGGCAAGTTTCCGTAAAATTTCACCGCCAATGCATAGCATCACTCCCAACAAAACTGAGATCCAGAGAGATTTAAGCCCTGAATAAAGCACCAAAAATACTTAATTACATTCAATTCAATACAAATACATAAGCAATCAGTCTATTTATTGAAATAGTATTTCGGGAGCCTTACATGGAAAACACCACATTTCAATAAAAAATTCAATCCAACTTGCCACTGCAGCGATTCCATACTGTGTGCTATGGTTCAGCAAAAATGAATCCAATGACAGGGTAGATGGATTGATGACAGATGTTATTAGAAATTCAGAGAAGTGAAAATGCGTTAGAACGCAAACATAAATCCCGAATGGGTATACAAATCCTCCGGATATCATAAGTGCCCCACAAGAAAATGCCCATCCTAGGAAGAAGGAGCGGTAGAACACCTGTGGAAATTGAAGTCTTATATTTTAATTACCTTAGCATGTAGCACTATGTATTCAATCGCAAGTGCATTAATTGATAATTAAATGTAAAAATTAAACGAAAATTATTTACTTGCATCTTTAACCGGGTACTTTCATCAATAAAGAGAGACAGCACCCCTGCCACAGCAAATACACTGCATCCATAGAATAACGGCAAATAAACTTTGCTGTACACATTAAAAATTACTCCTAAAACGAACAAAGGTAGTCCTAACAAAAATCCGAAAATGCTAACTCGCCCCAGTTCGTGCATTGTAAATAACCCTGATTTAGGCACAACCTAAATACTGAAGTTCATGAACAGAGAAGGACAAAACCTTCGGAACCCTTTGCCTGATTGTGTGTGCTAAAATACTAAAATTTTGGCTGTAAAGGTTTATTAATGTACTTTGCGTTTCAGTCACATTTTGCATGTCAAATTAACTTATCAAAGAATTATGTGTTATTTTGATTCTGCATCACCCTAATATATTTTTGTCAACCGCTAATTACTTTTCACCCTTAACAAAATCAACTGGAAGCAAAATCGCTGCTCCCACTCGGTTTTAATTTTTATGTCAACCGAATAAACAAACGAACAAAATAAATTCTTCTTGTTTGATATTTCCCACCTCCCACATTCTGTGTAATTGGTTGTTGATTCGGTGTTTTCATGCACTTCACATGTAGTCACATGGGTGTAATGTAAATAAATTCAAAGTTCCAGGTTTCTCAACGTGTCAAGCACATTAATTTTGTGTTCGTGTGATTTTTGCATTTTTATCAGTGTCAGTAATTATTAGAATTATATAAGTAGGGTTTATTAGTGAAGTGAAATAAAATTATTAATAAATTAAAATTCAAAATAGTTCACTAATTTGTTTTTAAATCCTAAAAACTCTTTAAAAATGGGAAGGTCTTCCAAAGATAAGCGCGATATATACTACAGGTAAACAATAAAATAGTAAATGTGCACAGGAACAAGTAATTATTATATTTAACTTACAATTGCTATAAATTTGTTTTTCATAGATTGGCGAAGGAAGAAGGATGGAGAGCAAGAAGTGCATATAAATTGCTTCAGATTGATGCTCAATTTGATATTTTTTCTGGAATTACACGGGCTGTTGATCTCTGCGCTGCTCCGGGAAGTTGGTCTCAAGTTTTAGCACAAGTTTTGTCAGCGAACAGTACTGACGTTCGTATTGTTGCTGTTGGTAAGCTTAACGTAAAAATATATTATTACCTTGTCAGTGTTTTTATTTCAAACTAAATTAATCCAGAATGAAAGTAATCTTAAGCCCATATGGTCAACCTTGTCTCAGGTTCGTCTCAGATCCCACCATTGACAACAGGGAGTCAAGAGGGTCTTGAGACCCCGATTTCGGGATCACAAAATCGACTTAAGTGATAAGATGAGGTTCACGATATGGGTCTTGTTTTTATTCACCCTATATCTTAATATTAATGCTATGATGAAAAATATGTGAAACAAATGCAATCTTCGTTTCCTCTTTCGCTTTTTGTACAATTGTTTCAAATGCAGATGTTAGAAGGAATGTAAGTAATGTTTTAAACGTTCATATTCTTAGATTTGCAATCTATGTCTCCAATACCTGGAGTTCATTGTCTTCAAGGAGATATTACCAGCGAAGCCACTGCTGATGAAATTAAGAAACATCTTGGGGACGACAAAGCTGAATTGGTGGCTTGCGACGGAGCTCCGGATGTAACTGGGTTACATTACCTGGACGAATATTTGCAATCTCAACTTTTACTATCGGCCCTCAACATTGCTACGTGTGTTTTACAGCCTAAAGGAACATTTGTAGCCAAAATGTTTCGATCCAGTACACATGCAGTTGAATTCATGTTTGGTCGAGTCAGTTTATTCTTCGACCATGTCACTGTCGTCAAACCCAGAAGTTCTAGAAGTTCAAGCATAGAAAGGTACACGAGAAAAAAATATACACAACCATGTCAGGTGGAGAAAGTAGAAAGTAGAGAAAAGTTTATGTGTTAGGAGCGTAAAAAGTGACTTTCTTCATTTGTAGCGACTTTCTTCAGAATACTAAAACATCGCAGTAAATGCCTTATGTGATTTATTTCAGTTTTATTTTGGCGAGAGGGTTCCGACTTCCTGAAAATTACACCCCGAGAGTCTACGATTTAATGACTTTTCAATATTCAGCCAACGCAACCGAAACGGAGAAAGTCATAATTCCTTTTGTTACATGTGGAGACTTAGATGGATATGACTCTGATACAACCTATCCCCTTTCGGAAAACTATGTATTGTGCGAACCGGTTCAAAAGCCGATTTCGCCTTCGTATGAGGAAGCTATAATGCATAAAAAATCAAAATCATCTAAAGCAGCTCAAGAGAAAGTGGTATATTCATTATTTAAATCCTTATTTCTTGAATAATTTCAGTTCAATAGTTGGTATAATTTCTGTACCTTTTTCTGTGTATCTCATTGTTTGTCATTTGAATTTGTATTCCTTTGCAATTTGCAGACTAAGCCATCAGTAGCTGAAAAGGAACAATCTCTTAAAGTAGAATTGGAATTTCGGTAAGAATTTATATAGAAGCGTTTATGACTAGATATTAAGCTGTGCTTATTATTAGGTAATCTAAATTACATACCTACTTGTTTTGCAGTGGTGGGGCTGACAAGCTTGTGGGTGGCATACAACAAACCTCTGTTAATTTGCCTTGTCTTTCAAAATCAGGTAATGCATATGCCTCAATTTATTTAGATGTGAGTATAATTAGGCTGGGTAGTATTTTTGTGTGAACTTGTTAGCTGTTGAGTAAAAACTTTGACTTTTTGTGATTTAGTTAGCATGGAGGATCTACTGGAATGGATTAAAGAGAATTTGATAGTGGAGAGACCTGAATTACTTATTAAGGATGGGGATGTGTAAGTCAATTTCACAATTTAAAGAATAAACTAATATAGATATCTAATTTTATTTCCTAGCATGTAGCATTGTAGCATGATTTTATTACACATAAAAATGTCATTACGTTATTTCAGGCGTCCTGGAATCCTAGTTCTGATTAATGACGTAGATTGGGAGTTACTGGTAAGAATTTTTGATTCATTGTAATATTTCCATTAAAAAGATTCATTTTTAGTGAAGATGTATGATTGAGAAAATTTTATTCGTTAATTCTAGGATAAACTGGATTATGAATTGAAAGAAAATGACCGAATATCCTTCATTTCGACTTTACATGGAGGGTGAATTTCTATGTTTGAATTTCTGACTAAAATGACTGGAAATTATTTGTAAATGATGCGCTGTGATGGTAAATAAATGGAATGAGCGTTTTTCTTACTTTACAATCAACTTTTATTAATATTTAATTTGTATACGACACAACGCTATGTACTTTAAGCAGCAGACACATGTTATCTTCTAACTAGTAGCTAATAAGACAGTTGATTGTTAAAGAAATTCGTTTTGTTTCTGTGGTTCATCTTGGCCATTCTCGACGAAGTGATTAACATTCGGGTCACGACATCTTTAAACTATATGAAAGTAAAACTAGCTTATAAGTTACTTGATATACATTTATTATAATATATGTTGTATTACTTTTTGCTTCGTTAAGCTATATCTGTCTGTAGAGTAGTGGAGCTTCAATTCATAGAACTTACGTACATGGATTACTATAAATATTACTATTTACAAAAACGTAGGCAAATAGTAGTATTGTATCTAATAAAACGATTCTCTAATATCACTGACAGTTGGATGGAAAGGAGATGATTTTGCCTTGTTTTATAGATTGAGCCGTGTAGTAAGTTGTCTGAAGTTATTCAGGTATTAGCTAATATTACAATCGTTGTTGCCAGTCTA
Organism: Pogonognathellus flavescens; assembly: GCA_019776165.1. Taxonomy (NCBI): domain Eukaryota; kingdom Metazoa; phylum Arthropoda; class Collembola; order Entomobryomorpha; family Tomoceridae; genus Pogonognathellus; species Pogonognathellus flavescens. Next base: position 7,855 of record JABASD010001596.1, read on the forward strand.
AAATGTATCTTGATTATTTATTACATTTTTTAAAATACTATTTTTTTATTTTCACTGGAAACGGATCTAAAGCAACATCCGTTTTTTCTTTGCGCTTCTTTCCAACTTTCATAATAAATTTTCTAAAATTTTAGTAAAAATTGAACAGTCACAAAGTTTTTTCGATCCATACCATCATCATCATACAAAATGCTTGTTAGTTGTAAATTGTAACTCTCAACGTTACTGTAAATTGTAAATGAAGAAAAAATGTTTATCTCATTTTTTCAAAAATTTGTTTAATGGGGACTTGGGTCTCTTTTAATTTAAGGGACAAGTTTCGATCTTGTTTTAAGTAAAACATAACTTCAGTCAAGGTTGGTTTCTCCTTGCAGTACAAACCTCCCACTTGTAACTCAGCGTTGTCTCATTTTTTAAGTACAATTCTTAAATGTTATTAAAAAGGAAATTGGAATTCTGCTGTTAAAGCATCCCGCAAGCTGCCAGTGTTTTTACACTTCTCCACATTTTTCGTATCATTTCCTGTCATTATTGTGTCTACTTACGAAATGCGTGCGGGTTACGAGTTTACGAGTTACTTACGAATACATAAATTAATTCTTGATATGAATTCATAGCACTGCATGCAAAGCATGAATTAGCTGGTATCTTGTAATTAATATCCGTCTTTGTTCAACATTTGCTCTAATAATATTACAATAATAATATACCGCATAAGCAAAGTATGTATCTTCGCGTCATAGCAAGTCAAGTGTGCAAAAGAAAAATACGTCAATTGATTCATGTACATTCTAAACTACACTTCAAACTACTTGACAAATAAAAGGTTATTGTTTTACAAATAAAGTTACTTATGCTTAAAATAATCAAAGTTTAGATAAAATTGTACTGGAAATAATTGGTGATTCATAAGATGAAGAAAAAGGTACCATAATATAATAATGTTAACGTTAACGTAATATAAATCAAACCAATACATATATTGATACCATTCATGTACAATAATTGTACACGCAAAGGGGACATTAAATATAACTATGTGGGAAAAGCTTGAGCCATCAAAAAATGCAGATATTACTAGGTACGTTAATAACTAATAAGAAATATAGCACATTATTTGTATCAGATTTTGTAGATTTTCAGCACCAATCAGCCATGTAATTGAAATCCTTAAACAAAGCGTGATGGGTTTCTGTCAGTGGGTAAGGCTCTTTCGGGGGAGTCAAAATCGCCTTTTCCGAGGTGAATTCTTCATCAAAATTGGAAACATCTTCCAGGGATTTAATGGATGGAATAAATGGCGGCTTCACTTTTCTTTCAAGTAAATCTTCCCAGTTAATATTTCTAAAAAATGCTTGTTTCTTTACATCTTCTGCATCTCTTTCCGAAGACCCAAGCCTTCTTTCAGGATTCTTCCGTAACAGTCTAACCAAACAATAATAATTTTAAACCTAAGCATTCAATGCAAAATGACATTAAAGTGTACACTTTAATGTTGAATTCCTTACCGTCTCATGATGGCAATGGCTTCCAGAGAAAGTGAACGTGGATAACGGACCTCTTCATATACAATAGCATCAAACACTTCCTCTTCGTCATCACCTGGAAACGGTGATTCTCCCACTAACATTTCATAAATTAATACTCCAAGTCCCCACCAGTCCACTGCCCTCGTATATGACGGTTCTGTTAGAACCTCAGGAGCCAAAAATTCTTCAAAAACAAAAATATTATTAGTAAAGAAATCCATAATATATATTTGAGTTCAATTGAGTAGATGTAATAAGAATTGTAAGTACCTGGGGTGCCGCAAAAGGTGTTGGTTTTATCACCGAACCCAATTCCTTCTTTACACAGTCCAAAATCCGCCATTTTTACATAGCCGTCAGTGTCCAATAGAAGATTGTCTAGTTTCAAATCTCGATATACAATTTTGTTTTCATGCAAAAACTGCATGCCTAATGTAACACAAGCTGCGTAGAAAACAGCTCTTTCTTCTGTGAACACATCTGCATGGATATGCATCATAAGGTCTCCGCCTGCAGCGTACTCCATTACAAATATAACATGCGCTTCAGTTTGGAAGCACGCAAATAAATTAACCAAAAATGGATGACGAGCCGAATTAGCAACTTCAAAAATTCGTTTTTCTGCCAACAATGACTCAACTTCTTCGCGTGATATTATATCTCCCTTTTTGAGTGCTTTTAGGGCAAAATACTCGTTGGTATTTTTGTACTGACCTAGAATAACCTGCAAGAAAAAAAATCAGACAAATTAACAATTGTTTCAATTTTGATTAAACAAAGTTAAACAAAGCAACAGAAAATAAGACCATACTTTTCCAAAGTGACCTCTTCCAAGAACACTAATAAGTCTGAAATTATCGAAAGTCATCCCTTTGAACTGCGGGCTTCTGCTATGTTCGAAGTGTGATAGCGGCGTCCGAAATGATTCTGGTATTGGGAGCGGTACAGGCGCTTTGACCGGAGTCGGTTCTTTGTAAGCTGGTGCCTGTATGAAAACATGAAACATATTTTATGAATTTAATAACACAATTAACCAAAACAAGAAAGTAAAATCGTCAGTTCTTACTTTTTTGTTAGTTATTTTATCCAAATACCATTCTACAGAATCATGGATTCGACGTGTTATAATATTTTGATTAAGTTTTATTTGAGATTTACGTAAAAGCATGTAAAAGCAAAAAGCTTGCGGCAATTGACCTTTAATTTAGTAAAGAATTGATATACAATACAATTACAAAATAGATTTCTTTAAATATTATTCTAACCCTCTGAACATCTTACTGCAAATGATATACATAATAATACACAAAATTGCGAAATGTCATTTAATAAAAGTGAAAGTTAATCATGTTCAATTGAAATTAATCTTCAGCTTTTTGTTTTATTTGCCCCTTCGATTGGTTTCTAGTAAGTAATGAACGAATGCATTGAGTAGTAACATTATTTCAAGAAATGTCAAAAGAACCGACGGTTATTTTTGTTCCAAAATATTACTGTCTTTTGACATGCTACCAAACTACCAACACTGCAATACACACTGCCCACTGTGCATTGTGCAGACTTAAAAATAAGATTAGTAGTCTAAAAGAAAATGTACAAACAGTAATTACAAACAGTGATTTCAATAATATAAACTAAATAAAGTACACAGTAAGAAATTCAAGAAGGTACTAAACAAGTAATGAATAGTAAAGTGTATCATCAAACATAACTGTCAAGTCTGCAGAAAATAAAACCTATTAAGGTGTTCGTCTCACTTCATATTTTGAAAATGGGGCAACCTCTCCCTCCCTTATGTAGACACTACTTAACTCTTTCAATCAGTACAAATAACTTTGAATCAGTACAAATACAAACGGGAGGGTAATCTTTTTTTAATTTTATTGCAAAATGGATTTATTTTTCAAAAGTGGAAATGATTTTTTCAAAACGAGAAAAAAATTTAATGGGAGAAATAAAAAAATTAACTCTTCAATAAAAATCTCAATAAATGAAATGAAAATATAATGCGCTACAATTAGTTGCATAAAGCTTCATTATGTCAGAAGAGTTTGACAAGAAAAAGACGACATATTAGGATAGAAGATGATGGCATAAAGAAAGAGACAAGCCCCACACCAACTTCACAACAATGACACAAACTGCGGTAACATGTTAATTGGGGCAGCGGGAGGCTCATCGCACGAAATGTTTGCGATTGTGAGTTTATGGTTGAAAATACCTCGTCCTCTTCATCAGGGTAGTCGACAAATGGTTCTAGATCTGGTTGAGAAGAGGAAGAAGGGTTTCCACCCACGTCATCAACTCCAATAATTTCATATGCATCCGATATCGCCAGGAAATCGAACTCGCTCAACTTACTCTACAAGTTGTTTGTACATCATTATAGATATTTTTTAAATCTAATCTATTCACTTGAAAACCACACTTGCCAACGCAAGACGTTACCACCTTTACATTACATAATCTACACACCATGAATATTTTATAATACTCGAAAGGATTCCTGATTTCTCACACATGTGAATAACGACAGGCAGATGTGAAGGAACAGTTTCACAGTAGTAACGATCATCTTGGTTCAATAATGTTTTCAACCCAATTTTTTTATAAATAGAATCGACTGATCCGTAATAGTAAAACATAGACATGTAAAACCAGTTTGCAAAACATCTATGCCCAAATGAGTCTACTTACAAATGATTTTTTTAAGTCGTAATGAAAAATGAGAACGTACCGGCATGTCTAATTCCGATGGTGTTGTCACCAATACGGGGAAGCTATGCTTATGAACAAAATTTGGTCTAGAACTTGAATCTTTTGTGGATCCGCTGAATGTTACCATATCAGGATGGCGATGCTCAGCAGGTAAATCTGCCTTCGAGGGAATTTGTGACAAATCCAGTTTAGGAGTTCTTGGGGACGCTATATAGTAATCAAAATAGATGTTATTACATGTTTTAAAAATGTATTATATCTTTATACCATATACAGTTGAATATAATCACAGTGTCCTTACATTGTGTTTGATTATTGTTAAGTAAATTTGAGTTTGATGACGGCTGAGTGTTTGAAGCGGGTGTTTGTGAAGAACCAGAGCTAACCGCAGGATGGTGGGAAATTGTGGCCCGTTTTATTAACCTTCCCCAAGTTGCGACGTTTATATTCATTTGTGTAGGTCGGGGAACATTTTTCCCTTGCTGCTTAAAAATTTTTCGTTGCCGTTGTAATTTCGGTTTTCTTGAGATCATAGGATTTAAAAATTTAATCTGTAAAGTCAAACCAAATATCGTAATTAGCATTGAGAGCTCAAATTAGGATTTTCATTAATTTGTATAATATATAATTGAAATGTCATTGTAAACTTACTTCCGCAAACAGCAGCCCTTGTGGTTCTAATTGCAAAGCAATTCCGTGACGAACGTCATCGATGAACTCTTCTAAGCGAAGAAATTTTACAGCACAAAGAGAACGCCAGTCTCTCCAGTAAATGTCTATCTCCAACTCCCTAGATTTGTCTAAGTCAATACTGAACCTCTGATCCCATGCTTGCTGTGAACAGGCTTTCCAACTCGTTTGTGCTACTGTCTGATTATCCAACTTTAAAACTGCCATGATTTCATCTGACAAAGAATTATTGTTAAGATTAAAATTTGCATCCCATTCGAAACATTTGTAACCGCTATATAACACAAAACACCAGAATCTTCACACGTTTTTTACAAAATGTTGTTATCACACACACTATAAAATTCAAAGGCATATTGTGAAAATAGAATGCCTTTATTTTAAGCATTTTTCTGCCCAAAGCAATAAAGAGGTATACTTACTCCTTTCCTCTATGGAATAAGCAGCAGCACCAAAGCATCCGCTTCCAATCGTAGTACTAACTGATGCGGCCAAGTCATATTCAAGAAATACAATGTCATAAAAAAGGTTTAACAAGGACTATTACTAATAGGTACTAAAAGACATCTGATAAAAACAAGTAAAGTAATTATAGGTCAGACAGATTAAGGATAGATTTTGTCATGCATGCGAGAACAGCTAACAAATATCTTTGTTTTTTGTTTAATATATTTGACTGTCTCGAGAAAAACCACTCAAAATTCATGCACGTGCAGTAATTACATTATTTATACACCTGAAAACTAAACTAAAAACTATTACGACTATATACACAACGGTGAAGGACTTACTGCTTGTTTCGTCTTTAATGCTATAAGATTTAGACGAACTTCTTCCAGTAACCCCTTTGACGAAAGCTTTTAAATCCGCAGGGCTAACCGCTTCTCGACCTTTGGATCGTCCAGGAACCTCTTCAACCAGGTCTTGGCAACCCATCAATCGAACCTCTAGTTTACCAGTAACGGCAGCACATTTACTCAATGAATTTGTGCTCATGCGATTAGGAGAAGATAAAGAGTCTTGATTGCTAAATGGTTGTAAGGAGGTGTACGAAATCGGACTGAACGGGCACGGATTGCCGGACACGGACGATGTTTCCAGTTCTTGTTGTAACTCTTTAGACTTATTCATGTCGCCGTGAACTTCACTAAATTTTGTTTCTAAAGCTAATCTTAATAAATCAATCTTTTGGCTGGACTCGTGCAAGCTGCTTTGGGCCTAAAAGTTAATGTTGTAGAGAAATATTATTACTATTATCAAAAATTATTCATTTTTCAAAACAAAGTACATGTAAAAGCGACGTAGGTTTATCTGTGCACGGTTATAATGAAAATGATTATCAAGACGGCCTTCCCTTCGCAGTTTCCTTGAATATTGCAATGTTTGAAACAAAGCAATAATAGAAATATGAAAAAGCTGTGGTGATTGTAAGCAGAAATTGTTTATTTTTCTAGACGTACACGTAAGGTCACTATAATAAAAGCAATACGTTATACTTGAGAAGCATTTTAAGAAGAACTGGTCTTATAGTTTCAGTTATTCGGATAGGATTATTTTGGTTAACTCTCATTATTGAGGATTATTTGGTGGTATGTTGGAGAAACATAGAAAAGAATCAATATCGGTTAACGATACAGCCCTGCCACGAAAAGAACTTCTATTTCTTTGAACATTTTCTTTATCAAAATAAAAGCGACAATGGTCACAAGGACAATTGGGATTTTTCGTTGGTCCAGGAATATGATGACCTGGCTTTTTAAATGCTTTTACAACAGGTCCGAATTTAGCAGCAGTGTCAAAATGAGTTTCATGATTTTGAACTGCTGGTACATTCATAAAAGGAGGTAGCATTTTATCCCCTTCTACTAAGTTAAAATCTTCAAGTTTCGAACTGGGAACAGAATATCTTTTTATTTCAACGATTCTTGAATCTGCATCGTCACCCAATCTCGCAGCTACATCCTCTGATGCTCGAAGACAGTTAACGTTTTTTGTTGTTGTTTGTATCTTGTCTGCAAAACGGTATTTTAACACGAATTATTATACTACTAATTAGCAATTTAATTCAAACACGATTTGAACGGTATGATATGATTTAAGAGGAAACTTGAATACTTGAATAATTGAATCGTCCATGTACCTGTAATATCAAACTTCTCTAATATATAATTCATCCACCACTTTTCATCTTGGTTCAAATTTTCTAATGGTGTGGCTAAAGGAGAATATGGCTCGAAATTATCCGGTACTTCAGCAATTCGTTCATATTCAAACGAATCTCCTCTAAGAAGCGACTCCCGGTTGCTCAAAACAGAATTAGATTCTTTCCAAGACGAAGGAATATCATCCTCTTTGTCGACCTGAGTTGCATCGGAAGCAAATGATGATACTGTAGAATTACGTGTAATGTCCCCAAACGTGGAAGGATAGTCTGTAGTTATCGAACTTTTAGTTGCACAACTTAACTCGGAGAAATTTTTCATTAAGTTGCAGTCTAAGTTATCTTTCTCTGAATTCTGTTTAAATGATTTCCATTGCCATTCTTGATCTTTATCAAACTTCTGCTCAATAGGAGAAACATTTTTGGCAGCTGGAAGATTTTCTTTTCCAATAATATTAGTAGTTCTAATTGGATTTTCTTTCCTTCGGTGCACGTTTGATATACAGAAAGTTTCACAAGGGTTTGCACTGCAAAATAATGGTGCTTGGTTCCTCCTTTTCTGATGAAGAATTTTATACTTCGACGATTCATACACCGTTTGTGGTGTAGAAGACGATTCCTCAGCTTGAGAATGATCGTCTGTGCTCGTTGATGCATCAGAACCGGTGCAATATACATCAATATGAATAGTTCTCGGCTGTCTAAACAAAATAAACACCAATTCTTAAGCAATTACGCAACAAGCTATTTATTGGCCACAATGATGTAGAAATTATCATACATTTTCATCCCACAGTATAAAATAAAATGAATCAATTTTATAGGAAAGGAAATGGCTTACTTTTGTTGGAAACGGGTTGGCGGAGAAGATCTCGCGCGATTCATTGATGAAGTAGGAAACTGTTTACGACAGACATGTTCATTTCTTGCATGGGCGTTGAAACGTGATTCGTGGTGGTGATGCTGAGTTTGTACAGATTTACACTGTCCATGAAGGCGAGAACTGTCATTTGCTGTCGCATTTTGACTCATAACTATAACAGGCTTTCTCAATTCACATTCTCTTTTGAATGGTAATTTCTCTAACGTTTGTGTTTCTGCGTTCTTAACACATGGCTGTGTTGTTGTTGTCGCATAAAGGGACTGCCTTCTTTGGTTTTTACATTCTACGTCATGAAATATTGGTTCTGATTCTGATGGGCTATTGTTGCTTAATGTTATGCTGTATGTACTTTTGCAACGACGATCGTACGGTTGAATAACCCTCTGTCTAAGTAAGGAACTAGTTCCTACATTTTGTTCTGTATTGTATCCTGAGTCGAGATGAACTCTTCGAGAATATCCTCCTTCACAAGTTTGAGGAACATCGGGAACAGTCTTGGGCCAGCTTTCGAATTTCTGAATGCCGCAGGCATCAGGAATAACTTTGGAAATAGAACTTTCTCCACTGTGTTTCCAAGAATATTCAAACTGGACATTCCTTCCTCTTGGAACTTCCGTAGTTTTAATATTGCATGCTTCTGTTCCTTCTGTGATGTTCGAGGATTTTTGCGAAGGTCCTGGATGTGTTATGGTTAACTGTGCATGAAGGCACCACTCCTGAGGGATATCTGCGGTATTGTTCAGTCCACTGGAGTCGGAGACGAACTTTCTTTCCATGTTAAAAATTAGCTGGAAATTTTTAGCACTGAAACTACATCCAGCTGTGTACAATCAACTAAATTGTTGCTGTTTGATGGTCTTCTCGGCTACGCAGTATGTATAGATAGGCAAATCAAATACTTTGCCACTCTCCTTGCACAGATTTGGCAAAGATCCAAACTTGAATTCTATTTGCACAAGCTATTTTTACTTTGACCTTTCGCACAGTACACAAAAATCCGCACAACATTTAACAGGATCTTAGTCGGAAATGTGATGTGTTAAACACTCGCGTAATACTTTACCAAATACTTTCATTACATTAACGTTGTCTTATGCAAGGAGTCTATTTCATAATCTATACCAACCATTTTCAGAGCCCAATTTGATTAATTTTGTTCAGTCGTATATTTGCTTACATAGACATAATGTCTACGTTTCAATGCAAAAATAAAATTTACAATGTTATGAATTCTATAAGCTTAAGAAACAACACTATACTGAATACGGAACACCAATAATATTTGACGAAATCCTCAACTTAACTCTCACCACAACTTTCTTCGTATGAACTTTCACTGCTACTTAGACACTTTCTAAGTTTGTTTGCGAATGTGAGTGAAAGCAATATTATAATATAAAATTATAAAAACTATTATTCATTTAATGTGTTTAGGCAAGCTAAGGGAAGGCCGATTTTTTCAACTTAAAAAATGTGCACCACAAAAGAAACAGCATGCAACAACAATTTATATAAAAACTTACTTCTTGAAGAGCCTTTTTATCTACTGCTTTTGCTGCTTGTAAACTTCTAATGACGTTTCTGGCACCATCAGCTACTGCTTTCTCAATCCTTAACCGATGCCTCAATTCTTCAATTCTTACTTCAATTGGAGTCAGCCCAGTATCAATGCTGTTTCGATCTATAATTGCAACAAATGAAACATTATAAAAAGTAGAACAAGTGAACACGTTTAGGCACAGCAGATTGCAGTAGTTGTCGTATAAACTGAATAAAAGCTAGTAATAAATGAGTGAATCTTCCAACAATAACGTGAATTATTCGTGCACCTTTTATTCTCGATTCCCCTGATGTTGAACCATGACTTTCTTGTCTACTTTGCTTAGCTTTGGCAATTCTCATTCTTAAATAATCAATTTTTGCCTTAGAGTCTTCCAGCATTTGTTGTGCGTCCGCCAATAGTTTCTTGTCACGTCCACTACTGTAGCTTTGAATCATATTTTCAGCTCCTTGTTTAACTTTTAATTCAATATTTAGTTGTTTCTCCAACGATGATAGTCTTTCGTTGAATGATGAGGTGGTATCATTACTTGCATTTGACATAACGGGTTCTGGGAATGAAAAAAAAAATTGATCAAAATTGAAAGTCATTTTCATTCAACGAATTCATACTTGAATTTTATAGTCATAATGACAATTACCATGGCCATTATCCATAGACAGACCCCCTTGTGTCAAAATGATCTGAGAATCTAGTTCTTGTAACTCTGCTTGCAATTCGGAAAGTCGACTATTCGATTTCTTCACCAATGCTATTAATTCTCCCAAGCTTTTCTTGTCGGTTGTGACCTCTCTCAGTTTCTCCGCCCCTTCTTTAATTTTGAGTTCTTTTCTTATTTCTCGACGCAGATGTTCTTTTAATTCTTCCAACTTATGAAAAACAGTTGAGCTTCCGTCTCCGCTTTCTGTCGACAACCCATATTTGACACTTAACTCGTAAAGAGCTGGATGGTCCTGACTCTGTATGTACACAAAATAAAAAAAGTGAATTAAAATAACATCACTACATCTGCTGATCTGCTATACCATATCCGCTCTCCAATACAAGTCCGCTCATTTTGCGTCGTAATATTTTACAAATGTTATTAAAATGAAATACCGTATAATAATTGGAGGATGGAAATGACATTGTGGATTTTTTCTTGACGTGTAAGGGTAGTAATGAGCTAATAATTCGGTCAATGGTGGTAGCTGCTTTGGTCAGGTCCACACAAGCAAATACAGAGAAATTGTTATTTACGGATGACCATCCGAAGGTACATCCATCGGTTACTTGTAGCTAGAAAAATGAAACAATTTATTTGCAAATTATAACAAGGTGGTGTAAATAACGGTACTTCCATAAATACTAACAAGAATTTGTGTTTCGTTTATTGAATATTCTGATTATCGGCTCAACTAACTGCTGGCTATTAATGTAGAAAAACAGGTCTGATTTTCAGGATTTTACCCAAACCCTAAAGTGTGGATTGTAATTCATTTGATCCGCACAATCCGCAGACATATCGCGATGTTAGATTTACTGGCAAACATCACTAACAAGTTATATTATTTGCTTATAACTGGATAATGAATACAAAGCATTAATTAATACATAATACTGCAATTAATAATGAAACTGTATTTCTATTCGACTCTTGTCTATTTCAGACACGACAATTGTAGATTTGTAGACAATTTAAAAAACTGTTAATCTCAAAGCAATCAGTTTTTTACATTGAGACAAAAACAATCAAAATTACTTTCATATTTGAAAACTACCTATCTCAAGACCTTGATTTGACAATCAACGAACTAGCACGGCCGTGAGTAAAGAGTTTTTCACTATTTACAAGTACCACTTACATTAATTTTAAACACCACCTCACACACATTTGTTATTTAATCCTGATTGGTCTGACATCCGGTTCCGAATTTTAATTTACCTATATTTTCTCCCCTTCTCTTGATTGAAAAATGCAGTGATTGAGTGGTCTGGTGAGGTGACTGTTCCAAAATGAAGTAGTGGTCCGTTGAGTCACGATTCACGAACAACGAATGAGTGGTCTGGTCCTGGATGAACTGGTAACAATCAATTAGTGATGTTTGGATGGTGGACAACCGTTGGTGGCAACCTATCACCTATTTACAAATAACTTACACTAAGAATTTGTGATTGATTGAATTGAAGCGATTTTGAACAAAAATTCCAAATCTTCGGCATTCGTAATTTCTGTCACTTGCACTGTCCACTTGTCTTGTAAATGCAGTTGTACATTGAACATTGAAACAAGCAACGACACAGTTAAATGAATGTTGAAATGCAAACATTAAAACACCTTAACACTTTAACTGTTAACACATCGCTGAATCACTGACCTGACTCAGACATAACTGATTTGATGCCTGACAATAATTAATAATTTAATTTACACACAAGACACCAAAATCTACGTATAAAACGGAAAATAAATAAAATCCCGGAGTACCGGGGGAATTTCAACCAGCAATCTTCTGAACAGTAGTTAAAAAATTACATCTCTACTGGGCTTAAAATGTACAACAAACAATGCAATAATACAAATTGTCAATTTTTAACTGGAGTACGTGTGTTGTATTAAATTGTGCCTTCAGATAGAGCAACAATAATAATAATACATTATATAAATTATATACAAGACAGACTATAGAGGCAGTGTATAGCAAATAGCTTGTGTGTATGTCGTAAAACGGCTATTGCTGTATGTTACTTTTTGTAATAAGCGTTTATATAATATGCATGTACAACGACAACAATGCATGTAGTATGATCGTGTGTGTTGTCCTTTCCTATGTGTATAAAATGCTGCTACATAATTTCAAGTTGTACAAGTGCACAACTTTACCGTAAAGGGTCGTTCATATATTATGGAGTTTACACAACAATAATCATTTTTAGGGAACTTAAACCATTTGCATTTTGGATAAAAACGTTTTTCATGACTTCCTTTCATTTTACGTTTTGGTGTTACCAGTTATTACCAAGGCCCTAGACTATAAACAATAATCTCAGCTAACCTAACCTAACCTAACCTAACCTAACCATAGTTTTAGACTAGCTCTATGCGCCTTGACCAGTTACCATGTTGTGTTTTGTAAAGTAAGGCATTTTGGAAGATGTAGTGGCCGCAGGACGTTAAGGTTTTACTCAGTTTTTGATCCCGAAAGAGAGTTCTCGGATCATAAAAATGGGTTTATGATAAAATTATAAGTAGGAGGAGTAGTATTTTCTTAGGATTTTTGCATATGAAATACTACTCCCAGGGGCGTAACTATAATTTGCGGGACCCAGTTCAGATGTTTATTTCGGACCCTTTCAATTTTAAAGAAAACTTAAAAATAGAGTGAATTATGAGAATTACACACAATATCAAGCATAAATGGTGAAGAAAGTGGACGTCACATAAAATTAACTATTTTCGGTAACTCAGCGAAAAAACAAAATAATTGAAATTTCAGACCAAATTAGGCCAATTCCCCCACCCCTGCAGGCTGAAAGTTTGCGGGGGTGGGGGAATTGGCAGATAAAAGTTGGTGGACTCTCGGTATTCATATTTTTTATGCTATATGAAATGAGGGTTTCAAAAAAAGGCTGACACTTTATTTGAGTGTCGTAGAGTGTCGTAAAAGTGGCACTACTAAAAAAGTCATACAAGTTTAACCCCCACATTTATGACTAAAGTAAAAATTTAATTAGGTTTTTGTGCTTATATTATGTACTTTTGGTATATAATATAGTTTCTAAGCAAGGGCGTAGAAAGGATTTAGTTATATTGGGGAGGGGACCTGGAAATCTGGAGGGGACTAAGGACGTATTTAAGAGAGGAGGGTTCTCTAATTACGCCTCTGTTTCTGCGTGATGTTTTCACTTTTGCAAGTTTAGTTTTTGTCGCAGAAAAGTTCAGAAAACCCTTCCTATCATGCTCGGACGTTAATTGTGGACGTCTCTAAACGTGGGTAAAATGGGTAGTACAAATACAGAAAGAAAATCCTATAAAAATACGCTATACACTTATTCTTGTGCTATGCTACAATGTGTAAAGTATAACCTGCCTGGTATAACTGTCATTTCATATATTCATTTTGATTTCATTAGCATTTTGTACTTTTCAATTTGAATGTAAATACCTTATATGCTATACTGCCTTGTTCTTACTGTGTATTTGTGTAATGTGCACTCATCAGTTTATCAGTCGATAAACGTATAGCATATAGGTAATCATATCAAGTTTGAGTAATAATTAGTCAGGGTCTCATCAGTTAATGCCTTAATGTCAGTTAAAACTGATGCCTTTCCCATGTTCACTTTATTTTTCAAATAAAAATACATATGTACATTTACAAACCAATTTATTAACATTTAAAACAAACGACTCCTTCCGTACTACCCATTACCTATAATACTGTACCGTTTCTAATTAATTTATGCATGCACTATGAGAAACGGCTATAAAAATATTATGCATGCATTAGAATAGTTTAATGCGAAACACCAAGTGCATGAAGTGAACGTATTTCATATACGTGAGAATAGTGTGTATATAGTGTGAGATAATTATGAACGCAACTTGGAGTTTACTTTAATGGATTTATGACATTAAAAGAAGAGGTACACCACACAACATGCATACAAATTACCATGTAAAGTATTTATAACGTTATATCCACAAAATAAAATTCTGAATTTCTTTTATTCAGGGGGGCATATTGGACGTTGTGAGATACTGTGAAGTTTACCTTTCGCAGAATGCAATGGATTTGTTTGTATATGATGAGAAAATGCTTTACCTTGTAGAAAACGTAACGGATGAATTGAGTGTGGTGTGACATAGAAATAGAAATGTAAGCGATGCTTCTTGTTTTTCATGTTAAAAGATTCATTTTCTAGTTTTACACCGCACCAGTTCAGGGTACAGGGCAGGGCAGTGTTTGATTCTACGCGTTCATGACTTATTTCTATAACCATAATTACATCATGCATGGGCGTGTAAAAAATTAATCATGGCTCTTCCAAACTACTTTACGTTACATTTAACAGTTATACATAATTTTATTAATTTAGTACTCGAACTCATTATATAAAGGATTTTGGCTAACTACATAAATACATGCGTACGGAAACAATAAGCCAGAGACGGCATAAACTACAAATATTATTTGATTAGAAATGGACTTGATTGAAGGTTCCACAAAGCATTTTATCTAATCTAAACTCATTGGAGCAACATATTTATTATTATTGATCTACAGTAATTACTTTACAATGTTGATAATTATGTGAATTTTACGAATGATTATACTTTCTACTAGTTTGTTAACATATTCTCAATGTATACGCAACAGTAATACAGTGGAAGACACATTAAAAGCAGACAAATTATTCATTGAAGACGCACACAGCAAACTCGGACAAATAAGTTTTCACATGACATGAAAAAGTAAAAGTTGAAACTAACTAAAAGCAGAAATGCCTTGTTGTGGTCAGGCATATGTCGAAATGAAAGAAACATTATAAAAATATACAATACTAGCATTAACAATTAATTATTGTATACAGATGACATAGCATTTTACAAATCGCTTGAGATAACGAATAATAGGTAACTGAAAATTATCACCTTCCAACTTAAAACCGATTGGTGCTTTAGTAGTTATAATCAATTGGTCTTAATGTTTTATATATTTTCCAATATTATTTAGTGGCAACATAAGCAGTACAAGTAAATTAACTTAGCATTGACTATTTCTATGCAGAACGACTATGAAAAAGTTGTCATAAAAGGTTTAGAGCTGCTCTCATGTCAATTTCGTTAATAGATTGCTATAAAGTGTCATAATATAATAATTGTAGCAATAGCAATATTAACCTCACAATGTTAGAAACGTTGGGCAAAAAGTTAAATAGTTTCTTCGTTTTTTGACTTTGGTTTCTGTATGAAACATTTGGAAACTAGAATAGGGTTGGGTTGTTTTACAGTAGTGGTTATCTTGTCAACAATCAATGAGGTCTTGAGAGCTCCTTAATAAGTCGACGTTTGGACGGCTGATGGCCGTTGACGATTTCAGATCCTTCAGCATTTCTTGTACGCGTGATAAGCAAATCTTTGATGTGTTGCACAATTAGAGATATAGCAACTAGGAAATTTAAAGAAAGTAGCTACATTACAGAATTTGTCAAAGTATGTCATCAACGGAAATTAGAAAACCCGTATTTACACCGTATGGATAGCAGAGAATCGAGAAGAAAAATAGATTATCTGAGATTAGGATAGCATTCTACAAAAAACTGAATTAAATTGCAGAAAGATATGCGAAAGCAAAATGAATAAAAAATGCGAATTACTGATGTTTTATGGTAAAATGACGCTCATATTTTGTTGCGGGATCGTAGAATGACCATTGTGCGCTGAAATCATGGCGGAATTTCCTACAAGATCCCTGACCTTCTGCGCGATTAGAACAATTGCAACTAACCACAAAATAAAATAAAATATATTTTTCTAACCCATTCCATGCTATCCATCTACGCAACAGAATAGGTCCCGATGAACCATTTCAAATATATCGTACCATCGTTAAATATAATCGTTTAGAACAAAAATGCACGATTTGATAAACAAAATCACTTACCAGTGTTATCGGCACCTCTGGGGATGATCACATCTGCGAATTTCTTTGTCTGCAACATCATAAGAATGATTAACGTTTATACAAAGTACGGATATGTTATCTTTAACAAATCCATCTCAACTTTAACTGTGACAGTTTGGTCAATAGCAATCAATTGATCAATATGGGAATGATATGAAATCAAAAATCTAATAAACAATAATCAATCCATGTGTTAAAGAACCAATCAATGATATTATAACGTCACACCTAAATTATAGGTTGCAGCTCAGGAAAAACTTAAATAAACAATAAACCAGTGAACGAAAAAGCAAAACTATTAGTGTCAATGTTTATAACGTAAGCAGTCTATGCATTTTTCTATTTAGAGTTGCTAGATTCTCAATTTGATAATTATTCAAGACTCTCAGGACGAGGTTGTGAATTGCGAATCACTCCATGTCGAATTACAATTTTAGCTATAATAGCCGTGACAAAGTCACCAAAATTGGGAATAGAAAACTCAAAACTGCACATTTTCCTACCGGTAAACAGAACTCTTCAAAAGCAGGTTTCACGAATTTCATGTACTGGGTCAAAACAGTATCCAGATCTCTTCCTCTTTCTTGAACATCCCGAACAACTGTTTGTGTAAGCAAAACATTAATTTAAAATGCATATTATGTTAAATATTGATTACATAATATAAATAATAACACAGATATCAAGTTCAATCCAGTACCTCGTCGAGCTAAGCGGGTATCAGGGTCAGTATCTACAAAAAGTTTCATGTGAAACAGATCTCTCACTTGGGGATAATAGAATCCTAAAATTCCCTCAAACAGAACCACATCAGCTGGATAAATAGAGACGTATTCTCCTTCGCGTCGAGAATTCGTTACGTAATCATACACTGGAACTTCTGTTTTTCGGCCTTCAAGAATATCTTGCAATGTCTTCACCATCAGGTCCCAGTCGAGAGCATCTGTTAAAGTCAACCAGAAGATATTGTAAAACTAACTAACCATTACGTTTTGTGATGTCTTTATGCGCATTTAATTTCGGTTTTGGATATCTCCCAATAATTGTAATTATTTTTTATCCGACTCACTCGGATGATCAAAGTCGAATTGTCCCTTTGATGCTTTTTTAAATTCATTGGCAGACAATTGTTTATAGAACGAGTCTTGTGCAATACAGACGACTTTGCGCTGACTATCAGATACATCAGCTTGGCCCAACTGTTCCATAATCTTCTGGCATACTGTTGACTTTCCAGATGCTAAAAATGACAAATAAACAAAAATGTGCATTGAGTGAAAAATTCACTTTCTATTTTCTTTCTATCACCTTGTCTCATTTTGTTCATATAAGCAATTAAAATTAACCTGTTCCACCAGCCACTCCAATGAGGAAAGGAGTTTTTATGGAAGACAAATCCACCGACTGCAGTTGCGAGTTCATTGCTTTGCCACGATAATTATTTGCTTTCTTGATCTTAAGTAACACACTTCCCGAACCGGAAGTAGACGAAACTGTTGAAACTGATTTCCCCAAAGACAGTAAAAAACCTAGAATTTTTACACAAATAATGTTTAATTAATAATATATTGTTAGGCGGTCAACACCATTTACAGATGCGATATAACAAATTTATAACGATTTGTCACGATTTCTTAAATTGCTAAGGTTCGCCATTGACTGTTTAAATGTCCACCGTCCACTAAAAACAACTCTGATCTAAAGCGTCTAATCTAACAGACTTACACTATGTACGTAACAAGTTCAGTCGTTTTATACGTTGTTTATTTGTCTTGCTCTTATCTTTTATGACTCATTCGTCAAACGATTATAAGATGATGATAGTGATGGTGGCATATTTCTTACAAAATGCAGTATACGCAATACATGTGCACATGGTACACTACACACATTATAAACTAGCTTCTATAGATGTTAGATGTATTGTGTTATACTACTTGCTAAAATGCTAACTAACACTAACAACTAAGAACCGGAGACTGGAGAAGAACTTACAAAAATTCTTATCAGCAATAAACTACAGCAAAATTATGAAAAATCAGCTAAAATATCAAAATTAACAAACCCCAATTATGAATTACCTTTTCAAATAATTAAATATAAATTCAAAATAGGAGACTTTACCTTCTATCGCTTTTCGTCCGCTGTTATACATATTATACTAGCACACATGTTCAGGATTTTTACGGGTCTCTTCAGTCTTCACCGTACTTGTTTGCGATTGACTCGAATCATTACATCATATAAGAATTTTGAATTCACCCGCTGAATCCGAAGTCCTGACATTTTTATTGGGTAATGGCAATGGCCAATCAAAAAATGCAGATGGTTTTGCAGCTGTTCCTAATTATACAGAAGGTCTTATAACTATGTGCGCTTTTGACTTCGACTAATTTTTTCTAATGAAACAAATTGCCACAAACAACAAATTTAAATGCTAGATTAAATGAATAATTCACTTCTAAGCCTATAATGTAAGGTACGTAATATTATTTAATAATTATATGCTTAGAAGTAACGAAGTAAGTTACACATTATTCCAAATAGAGTAGGTAGTTAATAATAATTAATTAGCAATTTATTACTACTACTTATAAACTGCCCTTTATTAAATTTAAAGGTCGGCCAAATAACTATGGTAAAATTCTAAAACAAACTATATTTTACAAAACATTGTGGCATTGTTTTCACAGACATAAGATGTGACAGCTTTCTTACAAATCGAAAATTATCGAATTTTGCAATATTAAAGCTCAACTCACATTGTCACATTACATCTGAGGTCATGAAACTTTGATTAAGTTTCTAGCATTGTTACTACTGTTTTAATTATTTAATTATAATCATAGGGTGCAGAATTTAATAAATTTTGGATTTTATACTTTTTATTAGACCAATTCAGTATTATATCGTACATGAAACCAACTTCAAGTTGAAAGCTACTCTAGCTTCATACTCTAAAAAAGCTGTAAAACCTAGAAATGTGTTAGTTTGTTAGCTTATTCAAACGAAGTGTATTACTCGTAAACTTTGTCTACATGCATCTTCCATACTCCTGTTCCAACTAAGCACGTACCCTGTAAATCAAGGAACAGCAAACGGCGAAAAACATTTCGTTCGTGTTTCTTCTCGTTTGTTATTGCTTTTGTTTGACTTTAGTAAAGCGCCAAATTCATATCAATATGTAAGAATATCCAAAATAGATCTCATTCAATCATTCAACCGATAGACTTGCTCCAAACAAGTAGGACACTCAAGTCACTCAAGTAAAAGTGGACTCAAGTCACATAAAAAGTACGCAAGTATTACGCAATGGTGATTGGGTATACACAAAGCATATTAAAATAATAAAAGTGCTCATAAAACATAACATACACATAATATTGCTATATTGGTAAGAATTCAAACGGCTAATTTTTATTATGTATTAGGCAGTGATTAATATGTTCAAAGTATTTTTCAATTTTTTTGATTTCCATTACATTATAAGACCTATATTTTATAGCTTCTCAGAGCTTGTAATACAAATACAATCTAGTGTCTAGTATTTTTCGTCTAGCTGTTTTTGGCGAGTTCGATTCGATTTTGGTTGGACATATAAAACATCGTAATGTAAATCCATTTGCATTTGTAACAACTTTGAATTAATTATTTTTATAGACACCTTGTTGAAATAAACAGACAATGACGTCTCCTGCAAAAAAGAACGTTCCTTGTGAGCCATGTATTGATGATTTTGTTATTATCAAGCCAATTAGTAAAGGATCTTTTGGGTAAACTCTTTAGCTTTTGAAGTGCATGAAAATCTTAATTTATATCTTGTTTGAAAATTATATCACCTTGCTCCTTTCATTTCAGGAAAGTATTTCTGGGATATCGTAAAGGAATGCCATCCACTTTGTACGCCATCAAAGCTATGAAAAAGGGTGACCTACTCCGAAAAAACATGGCAGAAACAGTTCTGAAAGAAAGGACTGCTTTCTGTGTTACTTCAACTCAGTAAGTGAACGTTTGAATAATGATTATATTATTCGTTCGTGGTTGAAGTTAAAACTTTCGTCTCTAGTAGTATTTTATTCATATACCATAACATCATTTAATGTCCTGCTTATTATATTTATTATATTTATTTGTGCAGGTCATTTTGCGTCAGGCTCTTTTACTCTCTGCAAACGAAAAACTACGTATATTTAATCGTGAGTTACGAAACAATATAAATATTTAGAGTTTCTCATCAGCATGATTGAATTGGAATGTACTGGTCATATTAATCACATTTTTTGATCAAATTAGATGGAGTGGTGTATTGGAGGCGATTTGAAAAGCTTGCTTACTCAATTGGGATATTTTACTCTTCCCATGGCATCTTTTTATGTTGCACAAATTGCTATTGCCGTTGATTTTCTTCATCGTAATGGAATTGTACACAGAGACATTAAACCGGACAATTTGCTCCTTGATCGACATGGTTATATAAAGTTAACCGATTTTGGTTTGAGTAGAGTGGATACATCACAAGGTAAATTGATGGTTCCATGTTCTATAAGAAAACAACTCGCACTTACTTATGACATGATATTATGATTCATATTATGATCGCGTTATAACTAATTATGTAATGTGTAATTATGTGTAATTATATTTTTTATTAGAGTTTAAGCCGTCGGTACTGACTAATTTTACACCGAGTCAGCTTGCTTCATTGCAGATGAGATTTTCTTTTGTAAGTTCGTGAAATTATTAATATGATTTTTTATTATTGACCTTCGATTTTTTCAAGGACAAATAATTGTTATCTTTACAACACTTTCAGAATCCGAGTCCTAGTTCAATGTCTTTGGCTGAGTCACCAACTGAAGAAGTTAAGCGTGTACCTTCCTTTGAAGGACCTGATAGCCAATTTTATGGTGCATCCACTCCTCTTTGTTCATTCGACGATTTAAGTTCAGATAGTACGAGTTCATCACTGAATAGAAAAATGAGAAAACCGGTACGACGATTCAGCTTGCCACTGATCGACAAAGCCTGCATGACGCAATCAAATACATCTCCGCAGAGCTCCCAGTACGATAAGTCGTTCGAATAATTAACTATTCTTGATAAACATTGTTTCTTTGGTTTAACTTTAACTGGATGTCTCTATTTTTCAGTTATCGCGAAAACAATATTACTGATTGGTCCGTAATTCAAACACCAGAGCCTCCTAAAGAAAAACGAGCACGTTTAACAGAAAATGATTCATCTTACATTAACCTCACATTTACGGACAGTGAATTTACGCCAGATAAGCAAAATGGAAAGGGAGGATCTTTGGATATATGCCAGATCAAATATTTTGAACATAAAGAATTTCAGCACAGTTCACCATTAACTTCAGAGACCACTGACGTGAAATACCCGAGGGAGCTGCATTTAAATACTGGCACTATTACCCCTAATTCAAATGTTACTGGAAGATCCCACGATCATTCAGAAATCCCAGGAATGCATTCGAAAGGGATGGGATTCCAAGATATATCACCAATCTCAGAAATTAGACATTTGGATTCGCAAATTATATACAGCCCTGAGTTTGCCAGAAGGGACCATACAAGGCTTTACGTGTCTTCGGGTAGATCTCAACTCTTATCTCCAGTGAGCAAACATCGAAATGCTGATTCGCATACTCACAGCATGAATAAAAGGGACATTGAAAATACAAATGTTTCTAACACCAATTGGTGCATTCCAAGAATGAAGAGGAAAAGATTTGACGAAATACCACCCACTTCCACTGGTTTGTCAATCAACATGACCCAAATGAAAATAAAGAGTGGAAATTTCTACCCAAGCAATTACTCCGACCATGATGACATAAAATCTGTCACTATAAATTCTTTAAATAGTTCCAATAAAAAAATTCTCGGCACTCCCGATTATTTAGCTCCAGAGCTTATTCGTCAGACTGGACATGGTATAGCACATGCACGATATTATATTAAAATGAATCCAAAGAAAAACGGGAACAGCATCAAAACAGAAAGATTTAAAATGATTTTTGTTTTATTGCTTTGCAGGTCCTGCAGTAGACTGGTGGTCCCTTGGTGTGTGCTTCTACGAATTTTTGATTGGAATTTTACCGTTTAGTGACGTCTCACCAGAAAGAATCTTTGCTCACATTGTGAATCGAACTTTAGAATTTCCTGATGACATGCACCTTCCGTCGAAGATGTGTATAGAGTCTTTGCTTGAATTGAATCCTCAAAAGCGAGGTAACTTGGAAACGTTGAAAAATGAAAAATTTGCGGAAGTTTTTCGAGGAATAGACTGGAATGATATGCATAATACTACACCCCCATTCGTACCTAATCCAGATTCTCCAGGAGACACAAAATATTACGAAGGTGAGTCATTTTCTATAAAAATTGTAAAGTTCTTACTTTTTTGCCGTTGATTGAGTTGCTAATTTGTTTTTGTTTTCAATTTTAGCCCGTAATATTGAAATGGATATCAACGTTTCTGATATCACTACACCGTGATTCTAAAGGACTGTAAAACGCCAAATGAGCCCTAAATGAGGTACAAAGTATTCTGCACTGATTATTTAAGTATAGTTTTAGCTTATTATTTATATTTCGATAAAGTATGTGTATACACTTAAGTAGTGAGTTCGTTCGTGAGACTGTATAACTAATTTTAAAAACAAATTAATGGCTACTGGATAGCTTTCGTAGTTCTAGTTGTTGATTGACCACAGAAAAATCGGTGAAAGACAGATATGAGATACTGCTCCCACAATGAGTCTGGGTAGCAGAACCAACTTTGATTTGTATTTAGCTAACACTTAACATAAGAAGGGTATATAATAAGATCATGACCATGATATATGTAAAAAGACTCTCTAGAAAGAGAAACATATTATGTAACATTTAAAATAATATATTTAATTCTTATGTTCTTCTGATATTATTCACTGACTTTTCAAGAATTGGTTAACTCAATGTCACTTTTAAGATTATAATAATTTCTTTTGATAAGATAATTGAACCATTTATAATGTTCGAAGAAAGCTGTTTTTCAGACAAAAGTCAATTCATAATAATAAATACTCTAATTTATACATTAATTTGGCAAAAGCCTTATATATTATTTCATTTACTATTTCAATTTCATAAAAGTATTTCGTAGCTATGTATGTTCAGATCAGAATAATAAAAACGGAATTCGATGTCCGAACATAACTTTATTGTTCGTTGTCTACAATATAAATCTTAGTTTTACATACAACAGGTAGTAATAATAGATAATACCATTCATTGAGTTGAGGCATATGCGTTGACCAGTTAGTTTTGTGGAACATTCATATAATTACAAACATAAAATAAAATAGGACAATAAAATAAAGGTCCATGAAAAATTACTAAAACCATGTAATATAATGAAAATACGTTAGAAAGAATAAAGTTGCAAATAATATAATATTTTGATAAGTTAAGTGTAAAAGCAAATAGATAAAGCAGATAGGTTGGTTGATAGTGAAAAGAGAAAATAAGAAATAATGATTAATAAATGGTAAATAAGTTAAAAGTATTTACAATGTAAGAAAGTTTGTACTAAAATAATGTAACAAAGTCGACAGCCAGGAAATGATAAATTATAATACCAGTCGTTTACAAAGTGATCCCTTTGTCACGCAAGTTTACTGGTTTTTTACAGAAGGTGAAAACATGTTCTCCATTTCTGTAGACGTAATGCATATTTATGTACAATTGTATTGTAAATGTGAATCAATCGTGGACGTAAGAACTCCCCCGAACAATACTGACAACATGCTAAATGAAAGGAATACGATTAAAAAACTGGAGATTCATTTAGGTATTTATTTATAAATATTTCGACTTTAGAAATAATTTATGATTAATGAATGAATCAAACGTGTGCACTTTTAAACTGCGTAAAACTGCCGTCTTAATTTGGAAGTTGTTTAAATACATTTTTGATGTCATCATCATAATATAATGTTGATAATTGTTTCCCTCAAACGGATGAAGTTATAAGATTTCTTACTTTTATACTCTTTGTTGATTAAGGAGGTACATAGTAATATAATAACTGTAATAACGGAAAAATTATAATTTTTAATATTAATGTAGCAAACGCAGACTTTATAAAAGATTAGACACGTATAAGTGTGCAACAACAGCGTAGTAAAGTAAAAGGTGTTTTTAAAGTACAACTTAAGTAAAAATAATGAAACTATTGTGGTCACGTAGAAAACTGTTTACTCATCGTTACTGATTTGATTTATTAGTCAGGCTACTCGACAGATTTGAAATGAAAACAGAAAAAATGAAAGGACAGAACAAGATGTAATTAATTATTTCCATTCAACAATTTGCAACAGCTTTTCGTTTTCAGTTTAATTTTGTAAAATAATTAATCTGGAAACAGGTACTTTTGTGTCCTACAATGTATGTGTTTTTATAATTTTATTTTACTATCTAATTACTGATGAAAAGTTTTAATTCAGAAACATTACGATCTATCAAAAGTAATAACCATATTTAGATTTAATATATCAGAAGAATCGATAACTACTATAAGAATACCTCTTCATTCTTCCAGACAAGGAAACATTTATATCGCTACTTACGGCTTTTTCTCTATCGCTTCGAGTAATATAACTGATTTACAATTTTACAACATAAACGTTTTATATAACATATATTCTGTGTATTATACGATACATAATGTTCATAATATTATTTTAGTATTTGTTTGTAAGTCTCATTCATTCTCTATGCTTTTGGGAATTACTGTATCTGTATATAATCACTAGTCACTACACACTTCGTCATCATTGCACTACAAGTCGAATCGAATGATCGAATGCTGGAGAATTTAATTAGTTTATAGTAGGTACATTCCATTTCTCGATTGTCGTCAATACAGCCTACTTCTACTACACAATCATATTCTAACACAGATGAGACTTCATCTGAGTTTTTAGCAAATCACACGTGGAATGTCAAATGTTTCCCCAGCCGCCCTGCCCAATGATTCTGAGCCAGCCCGATGTATTCACACACAAAAAGTACACATTTCTTAGGGAAAGCCAGTAGAGAAATGCAAGTCAATAGCTAAAATCAGCTAGCGTCATAATTTCCTTTTTCCTCACAAGTCATACGTTATTGATTCTCAAGCATCATCTCAATCATATCGTCTCATAATATATAATATTCTACACAAAACATGTATACCTTTCTGTTCTCATATTCTCTCTTGTACATTAACATTTAGTAAAGCTACTGCTATATACATACTTACAATCGCACGTTACCACAAATAAACAATGTACAATAATATTATTTGAATATAATATGTAAATCGATTATACTATTCTTCGTGTAGACACTCCTCTCTATAAAGAATTCAACTAACAATAATAATAACTAACAATCTAATTAATTAAAATGTAACTGTTTGTCTAGCTGTAGGGGTGAAACAATAGTGATGCCGTTTTACTGTAACTGCAAATAATTACAAGTAGTAATAATGATAATAATAATAATATTCTACGCATTATAATATATTTATAATGTAACCCACAACAAGTCCAACCCCATGGACAGACACCGAAAGAAGTATTATAGTGATCTTGAGTTTTAGCTCCTCAAAATATTCCCCATTACAGCTACATAGAAAAATAGAATTGTACAGCAGCAAAACTGATTTTATTTCGTCAGTGTTCGCCAGAGTCTGATGCCCATGGAAATTCCCCCCGTTGTTTAAACCGAAACATTGAGCTACAAATAATAACATAACAGTGTCAACTACCCACTACATAGCACAGCAGTGTAAAAACCACCATTTGAACCAATACTAATGAAACATTGTGCCTGCCATAAATTAATAAAGATAACCAACCATCACCATAAGAAAGGAGTTGAATTGAAACTGAAAGTGCCAATAGTTATATGGCCTAAGGAGCTTGTATAAAATGTAACACGAAGCCCAACACCTCTTATGATCACAGATTTGCGTCTATTCATACTTTACCGTTGGATGACATTTTCAGTTACTCTCTCACTGAAATATTCCAAAATACCTTCATCTTTTCAATATTTAAATGAACATAGCCTCAAACTTACAGACAGAATCAAAAGTACATGTTAAACATTCGCATGCCAAAATAGCACGTTTATATACTAAGTAATTAATAATTTATCCAGCGCTGCTTTTAGTGATCATGTCCTCAATTTTCTTTCTAGTGATAAGCGTTACGGGCTAGGTCTTAAACGAAAAGTATCTTCATTTTCTCTTTGCGTGCAGCATTTCCATGAGAAGAGTCTGTGTTGGAGCTCCGCCATTTACGTGTTTAAAATATAGGTATTCTTCTCCTCTCCCAGCTACGTTCCGTAAATCCGGCATTATCGTCAACAACTTTGTAAACTTTTCCTAAAAACAAAACAGATTTACATCCAATTAATACAAACTCGTCCACTAACAACCCACACTTTTAAATTAGCCAATTTTATGTCAAATTACTTGAACTTGAGGGTAGCAGTTGATACAGTAGGTTAGCAAAGATTGTTGTACATGGTCGTGCGTCTCCTGCACATGTTTTCGACTCATCAAACCTTTTACATCTGAAATAGAAGTAGCAGAACAAGGACAGTATATTTTACGAAATCAGATTAAACTATGTTTCCTCACTCACCGACCACAAAGCCAACATAATAATCATTTTAACCTGGATTGAGAAGAAGAAGAAACTTTAAACAAATGTAATCGGCAACGTCGAACTTGATATCATTAAGTTTGAGGGTAATATCGTTGAAGCGATCCAAGGAAGCCGGTACTCCTAAAAGGGCAAGGGCTAGAAGATCGAATTTTTGACCATTCGGCAGTGGGGCGTCATCTGGTAAATTATTGTGCATCCGGTGGTGAATGTGGTCCAGGACAAGCATATCTGACCAGGAGTGCTGTAAAAGCTTCATTTGGTCATCAACCTGTTTACAAACAATAAAACTCAAGTAAAGTACACATCTAATTATCCCCATCATGTATTTAATGCAGTTTTATGCGAAAGCTTTTCTCATTTTTTAAAGATGCATCATAATCATCCCCATCATCTTCATGAAGTACAAAGTTCATATCTCAATGAATACACACACATACACGTGTTCTCAAGATTTACAGAAACAGTACCGTAGTAGCGTGGAATTATGGAAGTTATTTTATATAATCAAATCAGATGTCATTCACATCCTTATCATACCGTTCTCTCTCTCTTTATCATCAACCTGCATTGATGCATTCAATGACTGCGTACAATAAACAAAAATATTCACATGCACTAGTTGACTTTTAGTGAAAAAGTCATTACAAGTTCTGCAAGTAATTCTCAGCGATATTTATATCATTATTACCCATTACCCTGTTCTAAATAACTAGAACATAAAAAACAAGAGTCGCAACGTGATTATCACGAATCAAATTGTCGCTAGAGCTATTTCCCTACCCATGATCCAATGTCAGTTTACCACGAATCGTTCGTACAAACTGTTAAACTCAATATCAAAGGGAATCAGTAAAAATGGAGATAATCATTTTAATAATAAATGTATGTAGTCTAATAATACTTAATAACAATGCATTGTGTGTGTGTCCCTGTTCCCTCGAAGCTAAGAGAAGGCCCATGGGAAATCGCTATCATCCATTTTAATTCACTTGGGAAATAATAATATTAACAACTCTTTCGCCTTTTAATTTACTTTTTCCTTCGATAACCTCATTATCTAAGACATGACTTCTTCTTCAATTGTAAAATAAACCACCTTAAAAGCAGCACGATTTCCGTCAACATTCTCCTCCACAAAAAATAGTGTTACATGGTTAATACAAAATAAAAAGATTATTATCACTTAAGAATTCAGCATTAAAGAATTTCCATAATAATATCAAATGTCTGCATTTACTTGGACATGTAACGTAAACATACAGCATAAAAAACATGGCAATTTTTAATAAATTACTATTAAGTAAAGGTGATAGACTTATCAACATTTTTTTCCTGTGGTATAGACGTACTTTTGCTTTTATATGGTTTATGAACATAAAAACCACAAAAAAACTTTTATGTCAGGAATGAATCAAACACGATTAAATTACGCTTTGTATGAGAATCTATATAAATAATAAATACCTGTACATATTACATATTATATTCCTGTATTATTTCTACCAGTAAATTATACCTTTGCTTCAAGTAGGTAGTAGTACATTAATAACCAGAAAAATGGTTACAGCGTAAGTGTACAAAAATGTAAGCTCATAATAAATGTGTGTATGTATTCTAAATAATAATTCCTTCTCGAGACTAGTGATATAATAGCGATGTTGTAGGTGTAGTGGAACATTAGGTACACAGACAAGTGTCAACCAGTCAGAGAGGGTTGCTGCTAATAATATGATGATTGTATAGGGATTCTGTACGAAATGATTATATCAAGCGATTCTGTTCTATAGATGTGATGTATTGTAAATGGAGAGATAAAATCTGCCTTCCATTTCTAATTCTATCTAACCCAAAGCTACCACACTAGCACATGCATATAGAACTAATGTCTATACAGAAAAGTACTAATGGAAGGGTTTGTTTCGAGCTATAAATGCCATTCTTAGCCTAAATTACCTTGACACCTTTCATCTTAAGTAAAATTAGGTCAATGACATATACAATAACAATAACAAATTACTACGGCGTAAGTGAACCAACCAGATAGGCACAAGGTGAGCGGTTGTTGAAAATATACTTAACTTACTTTTACTTTCAACAAAACTATATGACTGCTACTCCTCGTACTGCAAACAATATACAAGAAGAAGGAAAACTGGTCTCTCACTCTCACATACTCATGAGAATTTTCTGACTTGATATTATCTACAACACCACAAGCATCAATTTTGACTTCTGTCTGACTAGCTATACTTTTGTACAACACATACAATCTTATATAACCCAAACCAACTCACTTTTTACAGCCATACCAATAGTCAGTTTAGTCGTTCACTTGAACATGCAAATCATATATTACGTACCAAGTCCACGTACTTACTCATTTATTATGAACTACATAAAAGCGAATGCATTGCAAACTACACGTAGCACATTAATTATAACATATCACCTTCAAAACGAGTAAAAACAAACTTGACGAGAATCGCAAAGGCAAAGTGGATAATAAATCTAACTGTACCACACCACCACCTGTATGTGTAGGTACTCCATTCTCTCAGACTATATCGTGTGTGTAGTTTAAGAACGTTTTTTCCACTTGTAAGAATTCTCTGTATAGATATCTACTAGAGGCCGGCCCCCAACCCAAAACCCAGAAATTGGGCCAACCCAATCCGATTTGGGTTGGGTTGGGTTTCAGTTTTTTCGAAGGTCATTAAAAAT
>JABASD010001597.1:0-37482 GCA_019776165.1 Pogonognathellus flavescens
GAGGAACCGGACCAGGAATGAAATTTAAAATGTTTCCTTAATACCTAATTTCACTTTTCACTCAAATGGAACAGGCGTCAGACTATGTACATAATACAGTCTAATGTTGAACTCTTTCCTCCCTATAAATATCCATGTGACGTGATGAGAGCAGTCTGAAGAGATTGCTCCGTTCCGTGTGTGTGTGGAACAAACATATTATTATAATACTTATGCCAGCAGAGATGGGCATTGAGGTGGAGGAAAGTTCGCCCATACCGAAAAATTCAAATTTTCTCAAGTATTAAAAGAACTACATACCATCGTTTGTCAGTCAGGTGAAAAGAAAGTTGCAGCTTGTGAAAAAGAGCAACTTCAAGAAATAAAAATGTAGCAGAGTGGAAGTAGAAAGAAAGATGTAAAACAGGAATTCGGTTTAATTGGATAAAATCGGTAGTTAGTATCTTATATTATTGGAAATTTAGTAGAACTGTTAAATTAAACAGCGGGAATTAGACGATCAGTGTCAGTGCTGAACGGATATACCTTAAATACGTGACGGTAGAAACGTAAATATTTTACTGATTTTAAATGAAGGCTTCATTATATCTTTCAATGAAGTTTTATAGCAATTAAATGTATTAAAAGAATTGGCAAACCAACAGTTTAATCCTATTTGAATTAAATTACGCACCCTGTTTAAACAGTAGAAGCAATTTTGTGTTTTATTTTATCAAATTGAATGCTCTGCTTAAAAAGCTTGTTGATAGCTATCAAAATAAGGATGTAAAATAAATGTAGAGTTACAAGCCTTTTGTCAGCAAACGTATCATTTAAAGTGAACACTTTCCATATGTGATGTAAGAGGTTACTATAGCATAGTCATGGACCATGAAACATGGAAACTAGAATGTAGGACTCGGAAAGTATCCAAGTTGAGTTATGATTATGATGGTACCAACTACGAATGAAATGCCCATCTTTGCGAATTGTCTGAAGCTATAATACTATGCTCCCGACTTTCCTAGAGGCAGGTGTATATAATATCTCCGGACGGTTTTTCGATACGGTTTTTCAATGCGCAGATACCCAAAAGTAATGCTAACTGCGAAGTAAGCATAGCCATAGGTAGCTGTAGCTCTCTAAAGCCGACTGTGGGCAAAAGTAACTTAAAACAACGACGGTATATTATGCTTATCTAAAACTAAGAAACTTGAAGGGAAAGTATGTGTCTACATTGCATAATACTGAGAAATACTGTAAGGAAGTTGAAGCTAATGCCTACAATGCTTATCGCATCTCTTAATAGGAATTGATCCACCGTTTGGCTGTCTGTTCTGCCTGCACGGTGGTATGCCTGTATGAGTGCGATGCCAAGAAAAGGAGAGAATCGTATAAATGTTTTACTTGTACTTACCCAATAATTAGTTTGTTGGCCCAGGTATTATTTATTTAGTTAGATTGGTTCGTTTGTCCCACTCAGAAAGAAAGATCCGTCAGACTTGAGATTAGTTGAGATGCAGCCAATCTCACGGTCACCAAAGTTAAAGTGAAGGGTGTCCTGAGTCCTGAGCTGAAGAAGATTGGAGGTGGAGGAAAGGCAAAGTCTACGCGTAAACTAAAGTAAGTAGGAGTACAGCACAATAAAACTGTATTCCAACCTATGGAGATCACTCACTCAGAGAATTCTCGAACTCTCCTGTTGTGATTTTGCTATCTGATGTGCCATTGAATTGTACGCATCTTCTGTTTGTTACAGGCAAAGAGTACAACCCACCTACGTGTTCAGCAAAATAGCAAAATCGGACAACACGACAAAAATCAAAATCATGACATTAGGCAGGAGCGTGCATGACGCGAGCTTAACGCCATGCATATTATTCAGTATCACCAGAGCAAGTTGGAGTTGGTTTATTTGTAAGGTACAAGTTGGAGTGCTGTCATGTCTCATAAATAATAAAGGGTTACTCGGCTGTCCGCAGCTCTCATATACATTGCCCACTATGAAACACACATTAATGATTGTAGTGCGATACCAAAAGGTATATAGACAGTTCTAAGTTATTATTGGCACGTTTGGGCATATCATGTGGAACAAAGCAACATAAAAGTCTGGAGACGGAAAGACCTTGAATTACTATACATAGCAGTAAGTTTGCTAAGTGCATGCTCCTTTACCGTTGGCTTTGGCAAATCGCTAAAGGAAATATGTAAGGAGAAAGTTTTTGCAGACGTTGCAATTTCGCAGGGCTGTGGGGAGAATGGGATGGTTATGCGGTGTTCATTTCATGGAGTGTCGAGTACCTAGCCGAGGTCTATGTGCAGGCTAAATAAAGATGGCTGGTGGCTTCATCTTATTCGTATGCACAATCCAGAATATCTCGAGACAATTTCAACTTTCCGGATCTTCATTTCTACCCACAACATATTGTGAAAGTCGTAGAGTGCTGATTGTAACGTAAGTTACAGAATACACACAGGGAAAGAAGGAGTCAAAACCATTCCTATGATTAGCTCATCTTCATACGGGGTGCTCAGAATATTCCATTGGTTTTCTTTGTACATGTCTATCTCTCCACTCAAGTAGATCTGACAGGAGAATATCCCATTAGTTTCTCTACTGTCAGAAAATGGATCGATCCACAATCCAGATTTAAACTCATCTCCCCTCTTTCCCTACTCTTTAAAATTAGTTTACCTTGACGCGCATTTTTATTCAGCAGCTTGTCTTATTACACAAATTTATAGTAATGCAAATCTTCTTCAAGGATATTTCAACGGATTACGTACATCATAACTAAATAAATTATGGCAGGATTCTCAGAACAATTATACAAAACAGAAGTATATCGTATCAGCACAATCAAGTCTCAACTCGCAAAATATGTTAGGGTTATAAGGAGCGTTTACGCACAGGTACTAAATTGGAATCGGCTTTTATAGATATCGGTATTTTGACAAAATAGAGAAATCATGCATAGGCTGAGTTGAAATTAACATTTTGAGAAATTGATATGAAAATAAATAGAACAAAGATGCAATTATAAGACACTGTATCTGTTTTTATATAATTCGCAGGCATGTGCATTCATTTACACAGACATTCGTTTTATTGAGCAGAAAGTTAAGCATACATTATTGGTAAGCGCAAGAGCAACATGACAGGAGAGATCACTATCGTCCTTCTTACTTTCCGAGGTGATGCAGTTCCATAGAAATGTTATTTACATACGAAAATAACAAGGTAAAATAAAAATACAATTATTGTGCAAATCCTCCAGAGATTCATACCTCTAGCGTGCGCATGATTATTATTGCAAATCCAAGTCGCCTGTTGAAAGTATAAGTAGCTTGAATATAAATAAAACAGAAATTGCTCCTCAATCAATAAATTATTCACGAGACGACATTGATGGAAAGGAAAATATTTTACAACTTCAACTGTAATTTCCTTAAGTCGTAGCAAATTGTGTAATGCGAAACACATTTCGTAAAAATTTAACTTGTTGTAGATTTTTTGTTTTATTTTATTTTATTTTAACAATGTTTCCTCTTTACATCCGTTTCAAAGATTCTCTTTATTCATGTAATTCAATTGAATTGCTCCATCTAATCAGTATTCCCGTTTTACGTCACTTTTTATAAGGGTTGATGATAGTGTCACAATGTAGATATGTATTAATTTGCAAGACCATGCTCCATATTGCGATGACAATAGGCACGATGATAGAAAAATCTCCGGCAAAGCATTTCCATAATAATATTTACCAGTACTAATCTGTTATCTGGGATCGCAAAAAATGCACAACTAAAATAATAAGCACTCTTATTTTTTATTAGCAGTTCACAAATATCATTGCATTCTGAAACTGTACAATAAATTATTGACATTAAAGAAGGAATGAAAGAATCGTTTGTGCATTTTATCAACCCTCACACAGGCTGATCAGATCAGAGTGATCAGACAATACATTGCATTGCTATTGGTATAATATCATATGCATTTGCATCTCTAACAAACAGAAATAAAAAATATTATCTGAATTTGCACTTTACACACTTAACAGTCTCCTTGATCTAGAATTGAGCTTGATTTCCCTTTTTCACAGCATCGGGAGAACTTGTGAGGCTCTTACTCAGCTTTTTTTGTAGCAGGCATCATTATCTCATCTCATGGCGTATGTGCGGCCGCAGATTATCCATCCTTTTTATTTATAGGCAATTCCCATACTACATAAGTTAGTAGTGTAATAATAATAATATAATATTAGGTAACTAGTAGTAACTACCTAATATACATATTTTTTGCACTTATTATAAATATTTATAGGCAGAATAGGCCCATAGTTGTTGAACAAATTTATTATAAAAAATAAATAAAGTGATTTTACAAGCATGACTATTCTTATTTTAGTAACAACGAAGTTGTTATATGATTTCACTCTGTCCGTGTGTCCGTCCATGTAACGTCCGGGTGTCCGTCTGTCCGTAAGCACGATAACTCAAGAACGGTTTGAGCTAATGACTTCAAATTTGCTATACACGTATTATTGAAGTCAACTCCATCATGACCTTTCGCCCTTTCAATATTTCTTTGTATAAGTACCAGGACTTGTAGGTATTACTCCGATGTATCAGATACGTAAAATGAATGCCTGTGAGCAATTGCAATGTAAATTTTCATACGAAATTCAAGTGGAATTTATACATAAGTTTTCACAATAAGCCTAAAGATTTTTTTTAAATATTACGAAACTTCGTTGTTCATTATACACGGTATTGACCTGTTTATTGTTTACTTAACTCCCGAAGTTGTGCATGATAATGATAACTATCATGGAATGGTCGACAACATAAAAAAGTACTTTTCGAATATATGAAATGAGTTTTAGAAACTGAAAAAAGGTTAATTGACAAGTTGATTGATAGGTTATAAATTATCAATGTCAAACAGATTTCGTGTGTTGTTTTGGTGAATAGAAGAAGCTGGAGGAGTGCCAATAAACAGGCACCTATTAAATCATAATTATATGCTTATCTACGTGATGCATATTATTCTACATGAAAGCGAATTAAACATAGTGTAAGTGAGAATTAAGTTATTCAGACAATTCAAGTAGCAAAAAATTAATATACTGTTTAAATTTAATGGCTAATCTGCAAGCAATTTGTCATTCTAAGGTCTGTAGGTTACTCTAAATGTAAGGCAACTTTTAATATAACCTAATATGGGCTGACCATTCATTTACGGACAGCACTGATACTCTCATGACTCATGCAACTGACACTGATGCGCCATAAGCATTTTTTGTGTTTCGCTTCATAAAAATTAATGTTGTCATCAATACATCCGTTCCATTATTGCGAGGTATTGCGTATTTTGTAGTTGGAAACCCGACCTGCTAGCTACCATTTAATGTCATTGCAGTGAAACTTGAGACGGCTATTTCCATTCACATTTTTGTAGCACCACTAAACTTGCGATTTGCCATTGCGATACCGGCTTATTTTATATTTTTGTTGTAATTACATTTATCTTGCTTTTAATGAAATAGTGTGACCAAGGCAAACTTGCTCTCACATTATTTTACTGTAACTGACAATTTCGTTCCAAAAGTATTTGGTAGTTTCTAGCTGAGTACCCTAAACTGAGTGAGTAATAATTCCCTATAGGTATATGCACTACATCATGAAGTGCAGATGCCACAAGTAAATTATCAGAGTATGCATCCATAATTCTTCATTTAAATATAGGTACTCAATCATGTTTGTTGATTCCACATTTAGATGCGCATTATAATTAGATATAGATTAGTAACCTCAATAATTATCTCAATTGTGATTCCTCGTCCATCAAATTCATAAAAAACAAAAATGACAGGTAAAAACTGCATAGGTATGCTTAAATTAATTGACGTGATTACAATAATGAGCTAAGGCTGCTTGTCATGTTTATTTTAATCTCCATTCTAGTATCTTTTAGCTACTTTAATAACATCGTGCTGACAATAGGTAAGCTCATACTGATCTTTGTGTCAGTATTCCATTGACCGTTATTAGTTCAGTAAATCAATCATGTGGACTAATTCGTACATTTTGGGTGCTGCACTCTTAGTGTCCCTGTCTATTATTCACGTGTCTGCATTCGCAAGTAAATACGCATTAACTTAACCTGTTAACCTATTGTATTATTTACGCATTGGTTTAATAGCTGTAAAACGTATTTCTATATTTATTTAAAATTTGCCGATATCTTCATTCCTCGCAGACAATGCCTATCTTTTAATAAACCATTTCAAAACGGATGTAATAAAGTAGTGGAAGAACATACAAAGTGTTTGACGTTAACTGTTATGGCGAAATTGGTTGTCAATTTTTTTTATCAAAACATAAACAGTTTCAACTGTTTTTTTTCAATCGTAGTTTTTCATGTTATCGTTGTTGATGATGATGATTTTTAGCATATTGGTTGAAACATTTTAAATGCTAAGCCTACCTGGGAATCTATAATCAATTAATTAGTTTAATTATAATGAATATTTTTGTTTGACGGTTAATATTCCGTAACAATATTTCATTGTTTGTTTCAGGTGTGAAAAGAGTCAATGATGAAGGCAGTGCAAAGGTAGTTTGTTATTTCAGCAACTGGGCTGTTCATAGACCCGAACCCGCAAATTACGATATAGAAGATATTCCTGGGGACTTATGCACTCATCTCATTTACTCTTTCTGTGGAGTCAATAACCAGACTTGGGAAATATTGGTTTTAGATGAAGAGGTATGCAAAGAGAAAACCAGAACAGAAAAAAGCTTATATTTTTGCCTGTAGAAGTGTGTAATAATTATTGCGGTCCCGTTTATGTGTAATTTCATAGGTAGATATCATAAATAGAGGATACGAAAGATTTGTCGGGTTGAAGACTCAATTTCCCCATTTGAAACTTTTGCTTGCGGTTGGGGGATGGGGAGAAGGAGGGGAAAAATATTCTCAAATGGCCGCTGTTCCTGCAAGGAGAGCAACTTTCATCCGAAGTGTTGTCCGTAAGATTTAACTTGCTTAAGCAACTTTAATTCTGCAACTTTAATTGTGCAGTCATATTCACTGTACTTGTAGCTTCAATCTCGAATAACAATTCTTAAAACTTACAGAATTACTCAACCTATATGGATTTGATGGCTTTGATTTGGATTGGGAATATCCTGGAGCAACAGATCGAGGTGGAAACTATGCAGACAAAGACAACTTTTTAAGGTTAAAAATTTTAAGACTTCATACAATTCTCAAAGCTTACAACTGGAAATATAGCTACAACACGGGTTCGTGTATGAATTTAGCTGGGTGCGAGAATTAAGGGAAGCTTTTGACGCAGAAGGTAAAGACTGGGAATTGACTGCAGCCGTCCCTGTGGCGAAATTCCGTTTAGATGAAGGATATCATGTATTCGACCTTTGCCAGTAAGGTTTTCCATATCATCTCAATTTCATGTCCTACATTTTTCTGTAATACTCGGTATGTGTATCACATTACACAGAAAAATAGTCATGACATATATTCATTCAATTTCACTCAGATTACTCGACGCTATTCATGTGATGACATACGATCTCCGAGGAAACTGGGTTGGCTACGCCGATGTTCACAGTCAACTTCGTCGTCGTCCCGATTTAGACAAATGGGGTTATGAGACACTCAATGTGGTAAGCTCCGATTGCCTCCGATATTGCAAAATAATTTATAGGCAAGTGTATGTGTATTGGTGTATTTGGTGAATGGTAATGCCGTGCTTAAATCATAACTTTTCATCTATTGCAGGAAGACGGTTTGCAGTTATGGGAAACGTATGGTTGTCAGCGAGATAAGCTGATTGTGGGTATTCCATACTACGGGCGTACTTATACTTTAGGTTCAGCAAACAACAATGGATTAGGAGCTTCAATTGTCCAATGGGTTGGAGGGGGTGATCCAGGACCACTTACTAATGAAACAGGCTTCTACAGTTATCTGGAGGTTTTATACGCTACAAAATCAATTTGATTCATGATAATTATATAAACTAATAATAAACTACATAATTTTAAACGTTATGTAAAGGGACATTGTAATTTAAATTATTTCAGATTTGTTTGTCTCATCGTCTTCAGCCAGGATGGCAATTTAAGTATGACCCCATAGGGAAAGTGCCTTTTACACACAGAGGTAGTATTTCAATTAACCTAACTTAATTTCGATCCTGCAAATCATTCGCAGTATATAACAACAAACGTATTTTGTTTAGAGTTGCTGTGGATTGGTTACGAGGACAAAGATTCGATTGAAATAAAAACTGATTGGATTAAAGAGAAAGGATACGGTGGCGCTATGATTTGGGCAATTGATATGGATGATTACACAGTAACTGAAGTTTCATTTGCTTATTATTCGGAAATCTTAAGCTATGCCATTTTAATCATAATAATTAACTTTGGAAACCCAAGGGATGACATAATATGAGTTTTCAGAATGAAGTCTATTTACAGTTGATTTTGTAGGGCTTGTGTGGTTTTGGAATTAATCCACTGGGTCAAAAACTTCATGATGGACTGAAAGATTACATTGTGCCAATACCGCCAACTCCTACTCAAACCCCACAGGTGAGAAATAGCATTCCTATGTAATTTGTATGAATTAATATTTATTCTGCATAACCTGCGTTATAGTTATTAATCGTTCGAGTAAATAATATTTTGCAGCCCACTTGGTGGACACCACCCCCTACAACACCTACAACACCTTCTACGCCTTACACCGGACCGCCAACAACTACTACTACCACCGAAAGACCCGTGGTTGATTGTGCCGTTGCAGAATATTGGCCCCATGCAGATTGTAATAAGGTACCTAATCTTCCATGTCAAATTTTTTAATTAATTATACCTTGAGCATTTGTGTTGATTTTATTGTTGTCTCAAATAATTTTCCAGTACATCCGTTGCATCCAAAATGAGCCCCGCGTGGAAACTTGCATCAGTGGACTTTATTGGAATCAAAGAATCATTTCGTGTGACTGGCCACATAATGTTGATACAAGTAACTGTAACATACCTAGTCATATAAGAAATTAATATTTCAAGTGCCATTAAAACTGGCGAAATCAGATTTTGAAAAATTGATACATGAACACGATTTTAAATGATATACCAATGAATTGTTTTATTTTACTTTTCTTAAACAATAAAATCACAGCAAAAGCACAGTGACATTGAATTGATAAATGAGATTTTATTACTAAAAGGTTTATTTAATAATATAGCTAACGGATTTTGATAAAAAAGTTTACACAACTGATCCGAGTAAAATATTTTGCAAGTGACTAGTTTTATTTAAACACTTTCTTTTTGCCTAAAATAAGTTCAGTAAATTAAATACATGATATCACCAAAAGGGGAGAGATGGTTTTTTGTAAAGTTATAGTAAAGTACATTATATAATATACATACTTATCAGTGCTGTTGTAGATATAGTTAGTTTGAAATTAAAATGAATAGTCACTATTTATGGAATGTTAGTTTACAATTGAAGAACTTTCACGGGTGCAGTAGGTACTTACAGATAAGTTCGTTTACGAGAATTCGTTAATATTTTGGTGCGTCAATAGTAGAGTGTGGGCAGTCATGTAAAAGTTACGATATTTTTCTTTTGACACATCAGGATTAGTATTTTCATACACCTGTTATAATATTTTATCTGTGCAGACGTAGTATAAATGACTATATAATATTAACATTCGATTTTCACAATTTGATGAATTCACAACTGTAGATAGTTTTTAAGTCTGTTAATTACGGAACATTTCGCTTTCAAATATTTTTTACCATTTCAACAAAAGTTATCGTAAATCTTAAATAAAAAGTCTAGTCTCACATAACTGACAAGAGTCAGATCCTTATTCATTCTTACGTTTGTTTACCATCTTTTTATTACTATATGTCACAGTTTTTGTTTTTAATGCATAGCATTACATTTCTAGGGTTACAATTCTTTTATTTTAATAGCACGCAAAGCTAAAAGCAAAATGTAAAAAATACATAATAATGATTAACTATAAACGCTAAATAAAAGCAACTGTCAATGTTGGTAATATCCGTGAGTGTCGATCTAGCAATTCAATATAATACTTTAACTAGAACGACATCGACCTACAGAAACAACAGACGAAATTACAAGGTATGAAAAAAATTACAATAGCTAAAACAAGAATTTGATAGTAAAAACTTAAAATACTCATAAAAATATTGTCCATGCTAATACAAAACACTAAATCGGTCTATTCGAAATCCTAATACAATGAAAGCATAAAGTACAAAAGTAAAGTCTCAAGTTTCTTTACTTCAATGAACTTTCTCTATGTTTTATGCGTACATTTTCGTTCCGAGCACATACTATATTATTACACGTATTATTTGGCATTACGTTTTTTATTTTGTTAATATCTGTCAATCTGAATTTGTAGGTCGATATGTCAATAGAATAGAATATTATCCACACATAACATTAATATTAATTCTGTATCATGAAAAAAACATCTTAGCGGCGAAGCTTAATTAGGATTAGTATGCACACAAAATTAAAAAAACCAGCATAAAATAACGTCAGATTTTTACATGATAGAAGTTACAAATTGTGGGATATGTTACAGACGATTTGTAAGTACATGGATTAGTGGAAAGAGACTGTTATAGAGACTCTCTTCCCCATTCATTTGAAGTGCAAGTTTATTTTACAGGAAAGAGGACGGGTCACAATCCACCTTGGCATACCCTACTCGGGCTCCTGCGCCCGTCTTGTTGGCTGACTGAATTAATTCCCAGTCATACTGCCCTTCTTTGGTGTAAGTGCCTTCAGGTCCTTTCAGAGCTTTTTCTTTGATAAAATTTACTGCTTTTTCTTCATCAGTTACTGCCATCGACAGTCGACATCCCCAAGCTACGAGAGCTAAAGGCTGAACATAAAAATAGAAAAACCGTTTAGTCATTTTGATTCCACGTGTGTGGGTGTGCAAATAACGACACAATTAGAAGCTAATTTTTAGTAAAAAATCATTAGTGATTGCCTTACCCTTTCGCGGGATAGAAATGTACTGGGGGTAATGACATGTTTTCCGAAACATCCCGTCACAATGCTCTTTAATCTTTTCACTTCATTTGGATGAGCGCAAGGATGGTAAAGCATAACAACGGCCCCATGCTGCGACAAAATACACATTTCCATTAGCAAATTCAGATTACATACTTTTCATATCTAGTAATTTAAAAATAAACTGAACAATTACGTAAGGACAAAGATTTCTTGCATGTATATTAATATTAAATGTTGTGTTTTTAAATTACATACAGTTAGACATTCATACTTTATTAGATTTCTTTTTGAACTGTGTAAATATAATGAATAGTCACTATATACACTTTCTCACTTACCTCTATGTTATGCAACCATCTTTCTCTAGGAACAAATTTGTATTCTCCAAACATTGGCCACAAAGGTCTATGATCTCCACTGAAATGAACACGAGACATTCTATTTAAGCATTAACTTGGTTCAGGTCAAACATGAATATCTACATGATTTTCTTTGGCAAGTGAATGAGAAATGATTTTTCAATATTCAGTATTAGACTTACTATGTCGGGATAGGGTGGTCGTAATGAATTGCTTTGTCGATGCACTCATGTCCTGGCTGTTTTAAATAAACGTGACAAGTTAATAATAATGCAGCTGAGGCGGATAATGTGGGCATGAAGTATAAAGCATTGACAATATTTACGGAACTATTACAATAGCATTTTACATTTAGATAGCTTCGCTTGTCCTATTTAATCTCAGAGAGCTATCCTAGGTTTTCCAACAAGAGTTTACTTGAAAAATTAATCTTTTGACATACAACGATGGAAAGGTTTCCAATGTAAGTGTTTCACTGAACGGACAGCAAAACCAGGATGTTTGTGTACAAATTGTCTAGCTAAATAGGGCGTAAATACATTGTCTTTTTATTGAATATTATTAGTACAATGTGTATTCTCTCAAAGCTGAAATCCTGCAAAATTTGACTCTATCTATGTAAAGAACGGCTATAAATAAAATACACAATATATATGGTGCTTATGA
This sequence comes from Pogonognathellus flavescens, assembly GCA_019776165.1. NCBI lineage: Eukaryota > Metazoa > Arthropoda > Collembola > Entomobryomorpha > Tomoceridae > Pogonognathellus > Pogonognathellus flavescens. The sequence goes on from JABASD010001597.1 coordinate 12,121, forward strand.
TAGAAACAGTATATATCTGCAAGAAAATCAAACAGAAAACACATGGCACTAGCTACACTGCACTACTGCGTAATAAATAAATCATGATAATGACAGCTTTATTGCGATTTCCGGTAGGTAGACTAATTTTGCTCTAATAGATTAAAATTCATTATGACTTATTTGATTTTGCCCATGTGCATATTTGTATATACCCATCTAATTGTTTTCGATGTATAATCACTAATCTCATACATATAGATTTGGTATTTCTATCTTAATAATACTTTACAAAAAAGCGTGAATACCCTGTGTGGACAGATTGTGTAAAAAACTATAGGCAAACAGCTTAGCAAAAACAGTTAAGGAAAACATTGTAGGAGTCTCACATTGGACATTAAGTATTTAAGAATGTAGAATGCAGCTACCGAGCTACCTGACTGTTTCAGACCTGACTATGTAGACTATTTCAGATTAAGTGGAATGTGTGAAGTAAAGAATTACTTTCTCCCTAGCTATACAACAATACAGTGTACTCTGTCATATTAGTAATCGTATTATGTAGCAAATTATAATAAAATTGAAGATATCCCTTACTCTGTATTCGGACGGAAGATCTTCACACTCAAGAATCGGTTGCAATGTTGGATCTTCCGGATAGTAGCTATTAGGGTGGTAGCAGGTGTAATTCACAGCAGAACCATCCCAGTCGTTGGTCAATTTTGTCTGTAATGGATTATGAATAAAATAATTGCACCATGTGCGTCATTATAGTACTTAATACACAAATTGTAAATTTCTTTGTTCATCAATATTTAAACAGTCAGGTTTTGGCAACGTAAAAGAGGATGATTAATATGCGAGTCATTTTGATTAACAATAAGTAAATTTACTTTTCTGTTTCAACTATGGACTGCAAGCCTACTCCACATTACAAGGTCTTATAGAACCCACACCCGCAGAACACCAGACGGTGTCAAACACGTAGTAGCCTATACCTGCAAATTAAGACTATCCTGTGCCTGTACTTCATACTTATAAATTTATTCTTCTTACATGAGAATTAAAATGTATGGAATTTCCTCATTATACTATAACACTTGTATGCATGGACGTGTTTGATGTAGGACTGTAAAACTCCCACATGTATTTATTTTAACGGAAAGTCATTGATATTTTCGAGGAATCAGTACCTACGTGGGATATTTAATTTACTGTACCAATACGGTAACTCTGTAAACATGCTTTTTATATGGTTACACAATATAAAAAGTCTCAATATTTGAAAGCCGTAAGAAAATTCGAGAGTATTGCCGAAACTTTTCTGTGTTTCTACTCATATCTAGCCTGCATGGTGTGGTGTACTGTATGTTTAATACCTTGAAGCCATTTTTATGTGATTAAATTGTTAGGCAACCTCTCTTGACAACATAGAACAATATGCATACAACTACAGAATAAAATAACACATAGTTTAAGGCATGATAAAGAGTTAAAACTAACAATAGGTTACAAAAAAGTAAACAGACGGGGACCCCTTAGTCTTAATTTCCATTTCCAAGAATAGTTTTAACAGTTTTAAATGAAAGTTCATATGTATAGAGCGCATTACATAAAATTGAAGCTAAACCCAAAACTTCAAATATTGAATTCTCAGTAATACGAGTCGCAAAAATGTTATAGCAAATGCTGCAAATTTCAACTATAATATGATTCGTTATTTTCTGTTTCTGCTTCCTCTACCTATAGACTTAGATTTTATATTACTAAAAGTGTCTCAGGTTTTTCTTGTTTATAAGCCATTTTACTGGGAATGTAAAAACATTGTGTTAGAAACACACGATGTACATAATATTGTCTTTGATATAATGCCTAGCGACAATTTTGTTAGCTGTTTTGTTTGAAACTGCAGGAAATGAACAAAACCTGCTGATTGTACCTCGTCGACAGTAATTCGAGAATCAAAGTTAAAGTGAAAAGCATCATTCCACGTGTTGAATTTGAATACTCACCTTAGCGTCATCACAGAATTCATTAGCAACGCCCATTTGAACTCGGTTGTGTTTGTCCTTGCGAGGAGCGTTTGAAGAATGAGCGAGAGATTTTTGTGGGGATTTGGATAACCATTTTCCAGACCACTGTTGTTCTGCTCTGTCATTATCCTTAGCAGAAACCGTTCCAGTTCCAAGTCCAGAGAAAACACTGTAATAATATTCATGCAAATTGGTAATAAGTACCTAATTACAAGTTGTAGTTAGTTTTTGTTACATAATACGTAAAGATGACAAGCCTGTGGTATTCATTCTTCCTAAAGATCATAAATTATAATGTGACTCTACTCATTTCTCTTTCAAACAAGTACCTATGCTACAACGAGGTGAAAGGATTTGCCTGCAAACTACAGATTTACTATTCTAGCGTCAATGAAAGCAAATTAATTAATAGAAAAGGTATCAAACAAAAACAAGTTCACCCACAGGAATACCACATCTGCTTAAACAATAGCGACTACTAATCCAAGGCTAGGATTTAATGCTTGGGCAAAATAAAGGAATCTGGCAGTACAGTTTGTCAGTCATATGCATTAAAAGTAAGTTCAGTTGGTGATTGATAAATTACAAAAAAATAAAAGAAGCAGCAGTAAACATAATAGGATGATACATATTACGTATAAGTATGTAGTAATGAATACTCAAAATTAAAAAGCGTACCGTAGTAAGAAGAATTATAACGATAAAAACAAAAAATCCGTCTATGGTTTACTGCATCATTCTTTTATACGTAATGCCTGATTCCTTCAAATGGAAATTATTGACTTAATCCGCCTATGTCATTTATTACAAACGAATTTTTTTGTTTTTTATGGTTTTCATTTTCTGATCTGTCTGTGTGCGTACGCAAATGTTGTGTATGTATATTGCCCACACACTGTTTCAAACTTTGTTCTCTTTACTTTATACCCTATTTGGTGAAGCTTATTTGAAAAGCGCATTCATTTATTTATTGTAAAATTCCAATATCTCAATTTACCATTGATTTAATGCCGGTTTCCTGTATTGTACCTGCATGCAGTTTAATATTAATGTATTGTACTAAATAACTCCAACTACTTACAATAAAGCCATGACAAAAAGCTGGGTCTTTAGAAATCAAAGTAATTCCTTTTCCAAATTACGTAGTAACATAATTGATAATAAATGTAGCAATCGTATAATCACACGAATCACAACTGTGATCTAAATGTTCATCTTGATGGCAGAATTAAGTTTCCACTGTTACAATGGTAATTGCGTTTGACATTTAAGGAAAACCAGATCTCGTCTCCACATTTATTCTGTTTTCTTTATCTCTTCTTTATAAATAGTTTTAAGTTGTAAGGTATGACGTTGGTTCATTTAGCAAAGCAAATTTTGTGTTTTATTCTTTAAATGAAAATTGTAAAACTGTTCAGGTTTCCCTTTGAATGAGCAAAGTTAATCGAAGTTAATTTAATACAACAACTTATTGCATTAGGCAGCCGCAGTTCAATTTTACATACAATTTCCATTTCTTAGAAATCAGGAAAAAGTAGGCACCCACGTACATTGCTTATATTAGATGTAATGATGCGTTGTATGACTTCTTACAGTTTAATTCATTCAATAAAATGTTAGAACTTCGGAAAAATGAAAGAAAGTATAGCAACCACTTAATTATTGCAGTAAGCAGTCGCATATCATTTTTGGAGTTTTATTTTCTTATAAATCAGGAAAAAATGAAAGAAAGTGCCCACGTTCATTGGTTCTATTTAGATGCAATGATGTTGTATTACTTTTTACAGTTAAAAATAAAACATTGCATAAAATGTTAAAAATTCGAAGAAATGAAAGAAAACACCCACGTACATCGCTTATATATTTATACGTAATGAAGATGTATTGCTTTTTACAGTTTAGTACACTAAATAAAACATGACATCGTTAGTAGAGATTGGGTAATAAAATATTTATTTGTGCTACTTTGCTCAATGGTGAGTTTCTACATACAGCCGAACTGAGTTGAAGAAATATTATTCGGAAATCAATGTCTTCATATTGTTCATATATTTCAGTCAGTGCAGTGAAACTAATAACCTATACCAACTGTACAAACATGACGTGAATGTAAGGTACTAGCATGTACTAGTATATGCGAATGCAATAAGCGAATGTTTTGTACTTTAATATTTTTGCGTGCTTTTTATTGCATGTGTCTCACAATCGTAAAATGAGCCACTTGTATTACTCTGCACACTTCCTTTCATTAAAACTGTCAGAATTATGTAACTCCCAGAGACAGGTAGGGGAAGAAATTACTATACGGATAGAATGTCGTGAACATTCGTAAACTATTTAACTTACCATGCCTTTGTTCAGTTGAATGTTCTAATGTTTCATTTCTACTATAGTCAAACAGAATTATATTCTGACTCGTCATTTGTTAAGCATTGAACAATTATTTATTTTTTGAAAGTAGAACAAATGTGGCGCTGTTATTATTATATGGCTATGGAAAATACAGATTATTCCACCTGACTATTTAATAAGGTCTTGTGAACATGCGTTGAAAATAGAGAAATTATTAAGTCATCCAAAAACATTAGTGAATAAGTATTAGTCGTTCGTAAGTGGCTGTGGGTTTTCTTTCTTTGTGTATCATTTGAGTCGTTGTCTAGCTGTAACTATTATTTGGAACAAAAGCTTTCATGAATATTCTATGATTGAGACTGGAGAGAGTACAGGATTAAAAATCTCAAGTCAAATCACAAGATTGGCATGACAGGGATTCAAATAAATAATAATAATACTGTACTGCGTAGGATGGCTTGCTGTGACGGAAAAGCAATTATTCCTGGAATGACTTGTATTCAAGAACATAAAAGACTTATTGTGGCGTATAAATATAATTTGCAATTTACCTACGACAGACAAGTCTGTAAATGTAAATAGCTTTTAGAATTAGAATAGACTGGTAGTAGTATATGAATGAGACAAAACCTTTTGGTCATTTTAGTCTCCTTGAGGAAGTATTTGAGGCGATTTTAAATATATGAATTCGTACACGTGCAGAACGAAACAAAAACTTTGATGACATGTTAGAAAAATACTCGTTGTACTTGCAGTCTTCGACGCAAAATTTTTATGCAACAGAAGGACTAATGGACCTGTTATTCAGAAACGTATCAGCGTAAAGAAATAATTATTTTACTAAATGCTACTAAATGCCAATCTCTGTTACTGCGATGTATTTGATGAGTTTTTTCAGGAAGTAGTTTTGGCGAAATAGAGAGCGTGTGTGTAAATATCTATAATTTACAGTAAGAGAATTTAATTAATTTAATTTAGGTATACTCACTTGGTCAATTCATTCTGCATGTCCATAACCCCTCCTTTTTTTCTATTTTTATTGCGTCGATTGCCGTAATAATAGTGTGACTTTCCTTCGTCATTTTTGTTTACATCTACGCTCAGCAAATCTTCATTGTATTCTTCTGGATCAGCGTATGAGTAAGAATAGGCATACGTCGTTGTTAACAAAAATAATATCAATGGCACAACAAAATCAAATCCTCTCATAACACCTTTCCCCATCGTGTAGAAAATTCCTATATTTTACAGTTATCAAATAATTAATTATCAAAATATTTCAAACTTCAGTTTACAAATATAATTTAAAGAGCATTTTCAAATTCAGACCGTACAGTAAATTAAACACAGATAAATAAAATTATCCCACCACTTTTAATATCAACTACTTAAATTTAAGAATTAAATTGTCCAATAATTATTTGGTATTGTACCTTAAATAGAAAGAACACACAGGATTTTTTGGTGCATCTTTAAATATCAGCGATATAGAATAATCTGACTAAACAATTCAGCAAAGAAATGTTTAAATGATGTGTTGCTTTGATATCGTAACATTTAGACCTATCGCTTAAAAGAATATTTTTGCAGCTGTTGTATTATGTAATGTTTTCGTATGGATTAAGCCCCTTACTCGTGGATCAATTGTGTTTCTCTCTATATATATATGAGATTCCCCATCTACTTTTTAACAGGGATAAGTGTGATGCAGGCTCCATTCTCCTATCATGGGATTCTAGGGGAGGACCAGAGAACAGTATACAGCTTCATTTCACTTTCAAGCTTAGGCCAAAACTGGCACTCTTTTGTTAGTCCATGATTACGTGAGATGCCGACTTGCCATTTACACTTTCCATAATGGGGCGTAACTGTCGTCTCATTGCCTTTTCTTTTACAGGATGCACAAAAAGAAAATTGCTACAATATAATATATCATAAAATTAATTGCAATCCTACAATGTTTGCTAATAATTATGTCATTGCCGAAATGCTGGCACAATAAAGTGAAACTGCATAGAAATACGTATGCGGATTGCAGAATTTTTCATGCTATCTGAAACCAAAATAAATTAAGTAGAAGCATTACAGTTTTTACAGCATAAAATATGGTTCAGTTTTAATAGTATTTATATTTCTATTCTACTGTTTACATCGAAGACAGCGATTTATTCGTTGGTTACACTTATATTTTGTAATAATATATATTATTATTTGGACGTACGTAATATTACAGAAAAGAAAGTGTAGAAGTAAACTAAACCGTTATTGAAACATTGAGACATTGAGAAAATTGAGCAATACAAGCCAAGGGTAATTAGTTTTCTCTTTTACAGGGAATTGCTTCCAAGTTCAATGACTTCATCGTGCATACGGTTGTAGTGATTCTTGATAAGTTGAGAGTGAAATGACTTAACGACGAAGAAGCAGTATCCTTGATAGAGCAAAGTGACGGAGAAAACAGCTGCAACATTGTCTTTCGCAGATTCTTCCGTGGCAAGTAACGCAATCATTAAAATGAAAGTTAAGACAAAAAGAACGCCTGATATGATTAGCCAAAAGCTCAGCTTTTTGTAGTTCCGCTGAAATGACATAGAAAAATAAAAGTTCAAAACTAACAATAAGTTTGTGGTTCTGTATTTCATTAATCAGCCTACTATTTTTTCAACATGAATAGAAAATTGTGGGTTTTGTTAGTTCCTTTAATGAATTTGCGTATATACCTTTTCAGCTGCTTGATACAACATAATAGCCAGAGAGAAGAAAGCCGCTTGTACCGCCAACATGAACATAATGACTGAGACTGAGACACCAATACCCAAACCAACTGTAAAAATACAAATAAGAATTCATTGTCTTTTTCCAGAAGTAACAAAATGAATTATTAATGAAGACAACAATTCAAATAAAATTATTTCATAAAACTGTTTACATGCAGCTGCCTCTTCTTCAGATTTTGACACCTTCTTTCCCAATATAATTTTAGAAATTAAATCCCTTTGGTCTTGCATAACATCTTCCGCTGCTGTACTTGTAGCCACTCGGTTTGTGGTGACGGCGTAATACGAGAGCGATAGTACAATTATAGGAATCAGAGTAAATATCATAAACACTCCCCAGAATAGCTAAATAGAAAGTTTTATTTGCAAACTCATTAAAATTGTTACAAATCACTTACACTATATAAAAATTAATATTAGTATAAATATTATAAAAACAAAATGTGATTGATGCACTTACCATGTTGGCCACAGCTATGACCTTTGTTCCGGTTTGAAGTGAAAACACACAGCAGGGGTTGCATTCGTGGAGCCGGTTTTGAAGTCTTTGGTTCCGGTTTTCATACCGTCTGCGACAATATTCATTTTCTTCTTGCGAGATTGCCATTTAATATTTTTCGAATTTATATTTAAAAACTTTTACAATCAAATGATCTTATAAATAGTTTGCTGGCAGTTGTTCCCAATATACTGAATTGTATTTAATACAAATACAAAGAACAATAGGTCTGAATCTCAATCAAAAGTTGATTGCGATGTATGGAAATGGAAGGGGACCTGAAGCCTGTCAACAGTCACAGTGAAGTCAACAATTGATGCCGCCTACAACAGTTCCAACTCCCCGACACCCGAGTGAATGTCCTCTATAAAAAGATTCAAAGAAATAGTATTATAAATAGTTTGACAACGTCAGTTCCAGTTCTAGGCAGCTTAATTGAATAAAATGTGGCTATTAACAGAGAGAGACAATGTGGACTGTGAATAATGAGTGGAGTGCAATGCTCCTTCCGATTTTAAAGTGAAGGTGACACAAAACATGCAAACACGGAACTTGTACGTTGTGAATACGTAATTAAAAGCTTAACAAACTTACATTTTATTCATAACTATAACCGCCTTTCGTTGATTGTGGCCGTCTTCTTAACTATTTCATTTGAATAATCGCAACATGCATGGTTGTATATATAATATAATATGTAGAACCAAAGCAAATAATAAATTGTTCTTGTAAATCAATCATCGACTGAAATGCATAATATAAGCAGTAAAGCCATATTCTAATATTATTTGTGCTACTTTCCTTTCAAAATAATATATAGGGACAAAACAGCTTTGTACTTTCTAATTGTGCATTCTTGTATTTAAGCTTTTTTTCCTTAAGAAGAGCTATTGTAATTCTTATCTGAGTTGATAACGGAAAAATTCCATGCCAATGCCACACAGTTAAACTGTTAGCATGCTTATTTTATCCAAGAATGTTTGATGAAAGTAATTTAACCTCAAGGTTGCAATTGCAGTGTGGTATGGATCCATTCAAGTCTCAAACAATCGGGTAATTTAAATTAGCACTCAAATTACGAAGAAGAATTTCAATATCATGCAATGCATTTACAAAAGCGTACAACATGAGACGTATGATTACAGGATTCAGTTTTATTATTATTTTTCTGCTTTTCAAAGTGAAATAATTATTGACAACTGTTAGTTAGCCAGGGAAATACCAATGTAGAATTAATTATTTTATAACAACATTTAATTTGTTTTTACAAGTAGTACTTAACTATTAGCGACACATAATATCACTAATTATAATTGCATTTTTTTACATTTACTCGTGTCATGGAACATATTGAATAAATACAATAATAGTTGAAAACATAAGATACTAGAACTAGAATAATAAACTTATATACCTAGTTGACTTGTGTGTAGCACAGATAAGTAAACATAATTAACATAAGCTATTCAATAGCTGGCTATATAACATAATTACCCATTTAGATGCATGTTATGTATTTTAATCACTGAAATCTTTAAGAACTTCCCATCTTATAGTTCCCTATATATTTTGTCATTATATTCAGATCAGTACTAATATTATAATTTCTTTGTTGCACAGAATTTCTGTTGATATACAAGGTTAAGTCTCACCCAAGTTGAACATTTATCATACCCACTATCTGTACCTACCTATTTAGGTGCCCAAGAGACAATTTTTGTTTCTTTAGGTACATTTGCATCTTTATGTCTTCACTAGTAGGGAGAAAGTGGCGGTAAGAAATAATAATAATGGTATAACAATGATAATGAATTTAGTATCGGTAATAACAAACAAGGTAACATAAAATATGATAAGTACTTTAGTATAAGAAAGAAGGTTATTATCATAATCTAAGATACAAGATGTAAGAAGTCAACTAAATACCTGTAAATACGCCTATTGGTGATGTTCCAACATAAGAACAGTAAAATTACAGATGCTCAACAACAGTGGTGGTACTTGGAGCTCGAGAAATGCTGTCATTATACAAAGCATCGCGATGATATTTAACAATGATAATGGCGACGGCTTCATACACTAATTTGGCAATAGGGTAGACAAAGAAGCCAAGGCAGAATGTTCCATATTTGTAGACCACCATGTATCCTAACAGAAAGGTTGAGACAATTTCCACGAAGTAAAACATGGAAGCGACGTTGATCCAACAACTTAATCTGTCGTAGCACCTCTAAATAATTTTATCAATAATTAGTAACAAAAATAAAAAATAATGGTATATTATGAATAATAATAATAGGAAGCTTGTGTACACAGCCAACCTTGTGGATAGCTTGTTGCAGAACATTTGCAAACATGAGAAAGCATATTTCAATCATTATGAAAATGGCAGCAATGGTATTCAAAATTAATACGAAGGCCCAAGAGTCTACAAACAAACCACAATTTACAAATACAATTTCCCTGTTAGTCTTTTTTAAATTTAATTCGATAAAGGTAAAGCTGAGACAATTTCTAATAACGGTGAAGTTATAAATTTGCATACATGAATCGGTTTTTAAAGGTGCAGCAGGATAAGTGGTATTGGACACACGATCTGCAAAATCTGTATCATTCACCGAGTCTTTGACGAGAAAGAATGCGAGATAGCCATTAGCTACGCTAATAGAAACAAACCCAGCAGTAATCCAGAAAACGGCGACAATCTAAATTTAAAACAGAATGGAATGCAGTTTGAAACTAATTTAAAAATGCATAAATATTTACAATTTGTGGTAAATTGGCCAATCTTGTAATCATTAAAATCTTGTTTAATTCTGTCGGAGGCATTAACACACAATGCATCAAGCAATGGATGTTGGTTTCATTTTTCATATTATCTCATATAGATAGTTTATCTTTTAATGAATCATGTGTATTACTCAAACTTCATATTATACTTACCATGTCTACCGTCGCAATAACTCTTGCTCCCTTCATTGAATGATTCTTCATCGTGAGGAAAAATGGTGTAAGCTCTTCACTTTTAAATATTTGAGTGGTTGATGAGAATCGTTGATCGTATGAAGTAGCACTGAGTGAATAGTTCACAAATTTCTAAATTACTACGCAATTAAACGGTTGATATTAGATGTAAGCTAAACAACTCGATAATTTACACAGAGTTTGTTTTCCACTTTGTTAATGTTTAATTGTATAGAAGAACAAAAGACTTCTTTAGTCTTTAATGACTTGATTTGAAGTTATTTTACGACTGAAAAAAATGCTTGTCTTCTGCCCACTCTTACTCAAGTAATAACAAGAACATTATTGAAAGTGCCACAACGTCACAGGAATGATGAATTAACAGAACCGTACGTTGAAGCTGACAATGCAACGTTTTACATATTACTACCTATCATAGGTACTGAGAAAAATTCAAAAGATTGGACAATTTTTCATTTGTATAACATTCAAGCGTACAAGATGCAAATAGTTGTAGTCCTCACAGTTTTCCTGGTGCAGTTGAGAAAGTTGAGATTACCACGACACATAAATCATGAACTAATCTGTTTCTGAGTATAAATATAGGTATACAATATTTTCCCCTCCTGAAATGCTGCATTCTTCAAGGAAGTATGGCAGTACAAGTCAGTATATCAAGACAGTAGAGCTTCTCGTTAAGCTAGTACGGCAGTATCAATAAATGATATGAGAATTTGTCCTCCATGAGGGAATGCAAATGAGTGGATATTTATACAAATATATTATACTGCATATTTCTGGAACCTATAATATCAGCACAGATGCAGAAAAGTATCAAAATAGACTAGTAGTGGGTAGGTAAAGATTAAAGAATAGGTATCTGCAGGTATCAGGTATGTAATAATTATTACACAGACAGGTACACCTAGCAATATATATTATTTGCAGAATCATCGATCCTGTAATTTGATTGTAGGGTGATCATGTAATCAAAACCACACACACACACTTTACCATACCATTCAGTCAACATAATACATTTAGCAGTTAAATTAACGAATTCAGAGAATTCAGCTTGTTATTTTATTGATGGTGATTTTGTTTAATGCACTGATTTATCTCAAATCGTGATTTATCTGTCTTCAGATACATCTCCAGCACAATAATATAATACTTACTGCTTACATAATTTAGTACTAGAAGTATCGTCAGCTAAATTAAAATATCTAAACTGAGTTTTCGAAATCACTATTTCCAAAATTTATATCACACTAGAAACTAACATCAAGCAGTATTAAGTACATGGTCTCACCGCAAAAATTGTCAATATAATATGTCTTGTGCTAAACTTGTGTCTAAACATTTTTTAATTTTAATTAATCCATACTGGTTCATTCTATTTAATTCTCATAAAAATCATAGTAAATGACTACGGATACTAAATACTATTTGTGTTTATGTAAGTCAAGTTAATTTAGCTACACTAAATCAAATTTATTTTTATTTATGATATTTGGAAAGTCACAATAAAAATGAACAAAGTTTTGTCCCCGGGTCCATAGTTTCGTCAATCATAGATCTTTTTTGTTTATTTTCCGTTTGTGACATTAATGATTATAATTATTATAGGGAGCAGCAGTAGCAGCAGCTCGTTGCAAATGCAGCAGACGTTTGCAATATCGCATTATATCATAATAAAATTTGATGAAAACAAGAGTTAACACATCAAAGACAAAAATCTTCCAGTTATCGTTGTACGACCTTCTCATCATCGTAAAAGTATTTTCAAAGCCACTTAGAAAAACATTTCCGGCACACCACTGATCAATGGTTGTCTGGGCGAGAGTTACGTAAACGATGGCCATAGTAAACCACCACCAACGTCGAATAGTTAGCTATTTAAATCGAAACGTGAAAATTAATTATTTAAAACGCCAACATTAGAAAACATAATGTTTGGGAGCTGATTAATTTAGTCTTACCGCACTAGGGTACCGAAACAATAACAAATTTATCCAGACAATCGCTCCATGGTATAAAACTTGTATTACAGCGGACGCAATTATTAATTTTGCTGTTAAGATTTAAAAGACATCAATTAAATTCGACATATTATAACAAATTATTTGTAGCTACTCTCTTGTCCTGGTCCCTGGTTAATTCTTTTTAATGTAATTGTGATTGATTTATAATTGATGATTATTTATTACGGAATCTGATTTATTTAGTTTCCAATGCATTATTATTATTTTTATTTTTACAATCATAAGATGGCGATGACAAGGGTATCTTCAAGGACGTACCGAGAGAGAATCACAGGGGGCACGTGCCCCTTCCCACTACATTCCGAATAATTTTTTTGTGTTTTTTTTACGGTTATGCCCTTCAGCCAAATGCCACTATATCAGGTCGTGCACCCCGAACAAGCAGAAATCTTGGGTACGCCCTTGGTAATCTTTGTTATAATAACTATAAGTTAAGGAATGTACCTTTCAACTCGTACTGGTCTGCTAAATCTGCTTCTGCATCAAAAGATCGTTGTGAAAAGTTTCCATTAATTTTAAAAAGAGTAAACAGAACCATTTGAACGGCAGTTGAATGGCGTTCGATGAATTCGCACTCGAAAGCGGTGACAAATACCGACACTGCATGGATGATTTCCACAGTTGAGGATATCTGTGACGAAGTCATAAAATGTAATTGACCAAGTTAAATTCTTAACGAGTATTTTTTTATGTTCTTACCATATTTGTCAAAGTAACGGTGGCCAAAATCCCGAAGGCTGTCCATTTTGATATTTGTAAACGACAAGCTCTCGAAATGATGACCATGTTTCTTAAGAAATGTAAAAAACAGGTACAACTATTGTATCTGCTACCACTAATGTAATTTGAAATTTTAAGTCACAAGTAAGTACCTATACTTAGGTAATAAAAATAATTGTGGATAAAAAATAGTACCAAAATTGAAAATGGTCTAACGTTGAAGGTGTAGGGTGATTCTATTGTTATTCCTTCAATCTTTTATAAATAACTGAGCAGAGCGAGTATCAAGCATATACTATGACATTAATGCAGTACTGTCGTGTTTTTATTCTTGAGTGAAACTGCAATGCATTAATTGTAAGTTCTGCAGTCTTATGCTATAAAGGCTATTATAATGAATTTGAGATTCTGGTAGTATGTGCAATTCGTGAGCATCATTGAATCATTACCGTCAATATAGACCGTACTGTCTCATAAAACCAAGAGGTACCTATAGCTTCTGACTTTTCTACAGTAAACGAAATCGACTTGCTTGTTTAATTGCCAGTGTCCGGTTTATTAATATGCTTGAGCTATGTCATAATAATTAATGTTTTAATTATTGTTTTACCAGAAGATCCTATAGTTTTATATATGTTTGTGAACGAGTTCAGTTCAGCGTTAACATCATAATATTTTATCGTAAGTTAGCTAACATAACTTACCATCGTAGGTCATAGGTGACAGTTTAAAAATATTTTAATGCACGTGAGCATAAATTTGATCATCGCAATGAGAATCTATAATGCGTAGTAATGTAAGGAAATAAAATGAAGAATAAGCATTTTGCTTGAAAGATTACTATTATTGAAAGAATGAATTACTAGATAAATTTACAATAGTACTAATTAAAATAGGTTACATCATCATTTTATTAGTCTCAAACCGTAAATAACATCCCCGGGAATAAATGTTTGATAGGGACTGGTCAAGCGATATAGATAGAGACTATGGACTATGGACGCTGCATGTTAAAATAAATGTTTTTTGAAAAGTTTATAATATTCAACACAATATGGAATGAACATGTCTTGTATTACACTATATATCATAAAACATGGAGAAAAGATACCTCTGTGTTCAAAAGTAATATTATAACTTTACATTACAAAATGTGAGTTGAATAAACTTCCGCTGTATATCCTTATGGCTTGTAAAACACATTTTTATTTCTGTTTATATTTACAATTACCAAGAATGTTGAAGAGTACCAACTAAGTTTTTTGCAATGCTTATTTTTAGAAGTGCTATTAATTTTTATGCTTTTTTCATACAGCTGTAAGTTTAAACATATTTGTGGATTCGCATGATTTCTTAAAGGTATTCATTTACAAAAATGTAAGATGATAAAGAATGCATGCTTAAAATATTATTAAAACAGATGAATATAATATGTAAATGTGTCTATTTAACTAAAATTATATCTAAAAACATTTAAGTCATAATATTTTTTAGATAATGTCTTCGATCTGCATTAGATTGTTCATAAGGTAATAATTACGTTTTGAAAGATCCCGTTATTGTCATCTCATTCGTGAACCAAAGATTTCATTACATCAATTCAGATTAATGCAATGCCAGTGCGATTATCGAGGGTAGTTTTTCTTATTGCAATGATCTTTGGGACAGCGTCCACCTGCAATCTAGCAATTTCAGCTTCTTGGTTTAAAACCTTCTTGTAATGTTTCTTTGCCCGTCGCGCAATAAGAACTGAGTAGAATTTGAAGGCGCAATATAAAAAGCAACAGACAGCAAAGGTCAATCCATAATCGAGAGCACAAAGACCATACAGAACAATGAGAATTTCCACTCCAAATGTGAAGCTATAAGCTGTAACGAACCAGTCCAATCGTACCAAATCAACCTTAGGGAAAAGAGATTAAAAAGAAAAGAAAAACTTAATAATGCTAAACAAAAATTGCAAAAATGGTAATTCTTCGGCCTACTCAAACAAATAAAATGCATTTACAGTACTCACATCGTTGATACCCCTTAAGTACATATCAGCCAGCACCAGATGCATCACTTGGTAAACCACGAACGCAAAGGTCAATTGAGCAATTCTAGCGGCTGGATTTAAAAAAATAAGCTCACATGAAACGTTTTTGTGAAAATAAAGTAAAACATTTTATTTAATCAAATTATTTTAACATAAGAATAAAATAAGTTTTTATTTTCCCTTAAAAATATTATACCTGTCAAATATTTTTCGTTTTGGCCCGCTACAGCTCCCAGTATCGTCACGCCGGGGACTGATCCAAAGTCCAAAGTGTTAAAGTAATAATTCGAAGCGAGTAAACAGAGTTGGAAAATGACCCATATCTTAACAAAAATAACCAGTTAATGAAATTTAAATCTTGTGGCCCTTAGTTAGTAAATTGTCAGTGTAGAAAGAAACTTACATAGTTTGCATAGGCCATGGTTCTGCCGAGGGTGACCAAATGTTCCGTTTTCGATATACATGACTTTGACCCATGGCTTTCATAAACAACGGTTCCAGGTGGCGATACTGAGATAGTCTCAGGACGATCAACGAAATGTACGCTTCCACTCATTCCGACGAAAGAGGCGATGAGAGCTTCCAGATAAAATTCCAAGGGATAATTCCAGTTGTAGCTGTGAAATTGTAATGGAAAATTTTCACGAAATACTCTACATTTATATAAATTAAACTGGATCAAGAGAAATTTTTCCTTTCTTTATTAAACAATTACCCATAGTATATAACAATCGGATCCTAGCTTCAAAATAATGACTAATTATGGCAAATCGGAAGGCGTAACAATGGGAGAACTCTGGGTTTCTTCTCTTCACCCATCTTGAAACACTGAAAGTTTTGTATTTTTTACACTTTGCTTGGTTGGATACGAAAAATTCTTTTAAATGTTGGAAAAATATTAGTTTTGCCAGATTTAGTGTCAGTAGTTTTAAAAGCAACAAAATATTATTATTTGTCGCGTGCGAAAGACGTTTTATATTCCTTAATGCCTACTTTCTTTCTTTGTTCATGCTTTTAGTAAGAGAATTTTGTAGCTTTATTTTTACACTCATGCGAAACTCTGCTAAAGCTACGCCCTTAAAATTGCAAACTAGCGTACGACATTTTTATACGACTATTATTACTTGTTATTAAGCGTGAGTCTGTAAAAAGTAAAATGCTGTAATAAAAGCACTTTCTAATTGCCAAAGAATGTTACACTAATCTAATTACCACTTAAAATCTTCCATTGTTTGTTAGTATGCGTACCTAAGATTATAGCTAAATATAATTATTTCATGGATGCCCCATTCATTATTAATCTCATGTAAATGGAAAAGAACGAAATGTACAATAAAATTACAAAAGTAATGGGTACCTAGACATTATATCATACTTTAGCCACGTGTTAAACGAAATTTTGCAAGCAATGAGTGACGTTTTGCATTCCTAGGCTGTAGTTGACTATTATTGTTTATTGTTTGTAATAGTTCCTTTATTACAATTAGACCTTGTACTTCCCTGTTTTTATGCTAAATGGTAAACTTAGGCGCAAAGAAATATGACTATGACTGGAAAATATTTTTTTAAATTATTTAACCAATGCATCAATCCATGTAATATTATTGCATTTCATAGATCAAATCAAAGCTCTCTTCACCTTGTCCGTCACCCCGCGTACTCATTTTCCAAATATATTTATTACAAATATTCTCAACCCGTAAGATTTTATAAATGTTGGTTAAATCACTGAAAATCTCTGTAATGACATTAAATTTAAGAATGTAGATTAAGAATGAGCTGATGCAATTTTTATGGGATTTACAGTATTGTTTATCTAGAATTGACAGTCGAATTAAAAATAAAATCAGAGCTAGTTAAGCTAAAGGTACCTTCCTTTACAATGCAATTTTAGTTTTTCGATCAAAGTTAAACTGTAAAAATGCCATCATTTAATTTAAAAAATAACAAATAAGACAACATTTTTAGAGTTTATATTTTGCTAAAAACAGAAAGCACATTATGAAAGAACGTATCTTTAGCTATAATATAAATGTTGCACTGATTGTGAGTTTTAAAGTAAACATACCCTTACCTATGACTTATTAATGTGATATGTAAAATTATAATATGTGATAGAATGCAATATACAAAAATGTACTGAACAAATGTGATTGATGAAAACCTGGCCATATCAATCAATAAATACTTACTTACTTAATATAAATGTGTAAGTATATACTTAAACATTTATATTATAAATTCGTATATATATACTTATATTCGTATGTGCAATGTAAATACCTTCAAATGTATAGCTAAAGCAAATTATTTCTTTTTAGTGGGTAGAGTGGGTACTACTGTAATATTCCAGATTATACATTTACACCGAGAGTACCGACGCTGTATGCATACCTATCCTAAGTGTGTCGTGGGTCCCAGTGTTCTAGTAAGTATATATAACTTTTACATGGGGTAATTTCCAAACTACAGGATGAATTCTAATATCCTTTCGAAAAAGCCCATAATATGGATTGACAATTTATTTCAATGTTCCTACAGTTTTGGTTTTTATGTGTGACCACAACATCTTAAAAAATGAATAAGTATGGGGACGAATTTTAATTTAAACTCACAAGAGAGGATGAACATACTTCGCATATCAAAGTTAAAATTACAAAAATGATAAATCTAGGTGTCCGCTTTCGTTTGGACTTTACTTTTTTTAAATCTAATGAGTAATGAGAGGTTCTCGAATTATTCCAAATCAAATCGTGAGCTAATTAAATACGGTCTGAGACGATACACTCAATGCCAATGCAGTCTGTTAGATGTATCATTGTGTGTTGTACATGTTAGACAGATATACTATACATATGCTTCTAACATGTATATTCTTATGAATAAGCAAATGTACACTGTGCATGCAATGATATAAGAACAAAGGAAGCATTAAAGTTAGTACGTAGGCGAAGGACTGGACATTATCTTATTTTGTTTGAGACATGAGGCTAATTTCAATAAGACGTTCAGTATTATGTCATACATGTAATTCTATTATTGGTATCAGGTTACGCGTACAACTGGCAGCATCAGTTCAGTTTAATTATATACCTCTACTCAGCTTTAAGTCATAAATGCAAGTGCTATACCAATAAAAATCCTATTTCGCTTTGTCAGTAGTGCTATATTTATTTGGCAGTAGATAACACGATAATTTCATTTTATTAATATTCCCCTTTCGCAAATGCATAGTAAACAGAACGCAAGTAATATTTCATATTCATATTACATTCATCATCCGACACCCCAGAACAGTCAAGAACATCCAGCTAATCCACGTAATACTTTAAAAGTACATTAAACTCCCACAATTTCCTATACCTCTGGTCCGGTTACATGTATTGAATCTTTATGTATAAAAGTCTGATGCATTATTAAATAAGGTCGTTAAAAAGTCTGTTGCTTACTTATATTATGTGTGTATTGTAATTTTAACTAAATTGTAGTTTTCGATGGTAGTCGTTGTAGTCACAGACGGACCATTGACCGTTCATTAAAGAGTGAAATAATATTACCTACACACACAGAAAAAGTTGATAAACTTTCCATTTTAAAATGCTAACTATGCACCTATGTGAACTAAGGTAAAACGATGCCTTTAAAATGGAAATTTTCCCTATATTCAGGGGAAATTTCACCTTCAACTTGATAAATTATCTGTTTTGGCGGGAATTTTTCCCTTAATTCACATAGGTGCATAGTTAGCATTTTAAAAGGGAAATTTTCCATTTCTGTTTTCTGGGTGTGCCCTCATGGTGTCATCATCATGCCAACCCAAGTGAAGTATGACTTTAAGCTCAGGTTGGGTGGCAGAGCGAGGAAGTGAAAATCCGAAACACGACAAAACCGACAAAGTCAACAATCACACTACAACACTTGTTCTTGCACTACAAAGACATTGCCACACTATAAATACATGACCAGCTTATAAACTAAAAAACTGTGGAATGTGCTCCGGAGGAATGCACGAGCGGGGAAAACTTTTACTCACTCACAATCAGCTTCGCCTTTTCTTCGCTCTCTCAACCTTCCAACAATCCATGAAGTGGCAAAGAATGTCAAAAATTCACACACAAAATCTACTGAACGCTTTCGCACTTTATGATTTCAGATTATAACGTGCATATGATATTCTTCTAAGTTTTAAATATTTCTAACACGTAATAAGTTTAGTTTCTCTCTGTATGTGATATTTAATAATAACTCGGTGCAAAATATCTTACCGGGTCTTATGAGTTATGAAAATGAAAAATAAATATTACGTATTATCTTACTGAGACTGTCTTAACTGGTCTTCCTAATTTTCCAAAAACCCTCATGTACATGGACTGTCTGAGAATCCTCTTAAGATTACAGACAGTGAAGAGAGGCTTAACAGTCGCACACTGACACTATGAGAAGAATGAATCTTTTAAGACATAACAAAAGATTTGGTTATAATATTATATAAGCTATGGAAAACAGACAACAGCTCGCTGTTCACAATTGGCACTTAAACGTCGTAAAAATACTTTTCTATTGTAGTGGATGTTGTGTAATGGGTTTCGACTTTGAGATTTGGTGTTGCTCGAATCTTGACTTGAGTGTACGAAGACGGAGTTTAACTATAATGTTGTTTGGACAAGGACTATGAATATACTTCCGCTTTGTTCACTTTTGCTGCACAATTCCACACGTGGATTATTTTATTTTGTTTACACTTGGCATTGACTTGAGTCAAGTTACTCTTATTATTTATTGTTTGTTAGTCTAGCTGGCTCAATGGTGGAATGTAGAGGACATAGGAGAACAAGAAGAACAGCATCTGCAAGTCTTCACTTATTCTTTCGTTACACTTTCAATCCCGTCTCGTAATTTTCTTTGTGCAATATTCAATAATGTTGTAAACCAATTGAGCAGTGTAATTAAATAAGTGATTCAATTCTACGTGACAATTATCACACTGGATGTACGCATCAATCGTCTCTCTCTCTCTCTTAACTCTAAAGTCTCAACCAACTCTTACTACATATTACATTCACTCTGTCTCACTCTATCTCATAATAATATCCTGCAGTTGCTAATCCTGTATGGCACATAAGAATTAATATTAATAGAAGAAACTGTATGCACACACGAATTTTATTTTCCGATGACGGATTCACTATGGATGTTCGCTTATGTTTTCCTGTTACTTATTATTATTACAGGAAAATGAGAGTCCTTCCCAGGGAGATCTGTGTCGGGTGCTACTCTGCAAAATGAATGAAAATCTTTCTGTTGCTCAATGCTCACATCATTGTCACCGTCACATCACCACCGGAGCACCTAACAATGATGATGGGTACCTTACTTACCTACATACAAAAAGGTAGCAACATAATGGTACATTGCACGGACACAGCATTTCTTTTCTCCCTGCTCCAGTCTTATTACATTACATCATCTACAACAAAATCTCTAAGCAAACCATGAGTACACGGGGGAATACACACACGGGAACAATTGTTCAGAAAAGAAGGGAGTCTCATGTGCTATAGTTTAAAGTGAATCTGCTTTACTATTAACTTACACAATGTTTTATATTATTTATACGAAATATACCATGGTATATGAACAATACAACTGGATCGCAAGCATCGTAGTACTAACATGACTGTACAAGAATTATGTTGCATTGCAGTTGCACATGAAGGATGTCAAGTTTATTTATCTCATCTTTCACCAAATTACTGTGTGAGTAGTATGCTGCTAAGACTGCGGTTAACTGCGTTAGTTTAACAAAATAGGCATTAACTATAACACTTCTTGTGCTTGGGATGTGTAATTGCGGTAGGAATTCATTTTGCCTTGAGTAGGGTAAAAATAAATACGCTTATATATTTTTATATAGCATGCTATGTATGTGTGTGTGTGTGAGTGTGCTTAAATGATCTTGCAATATACTGCATAACCATTTATGCAATTATTAATTTATAAGATGTGAATTTATATTCATTTTATATTACCTAAGTACTTTGTTTTCACATTTTTTTTAATTATTATTTTACTGTGTCTTATTGGTAATCAATTATGCATTGACGGTGTTTCTTTAAATAAAAGAAAATTCTCTCTCTAGGTAATGATAATTGTCATAATAGTAAATGTGTCATAGTCATCGCATATCATTTTCTCACAATGTGACGATACCAGGTAAAACTAATTCGATGTCATCAAAGCAAAATTTCTCGATAAAGTCGTATGACTCCATTTAAGTACAATAGATCAACCAGCACACTATATTTAAATACCACCTATTTCTTGTTTAACATCGGTTATCTATCTCACATTGGTTTCACGAGTAATTTTAGCGTTAACAACACTGTTCGGTGATAAAACGTTTTAGGAACTAAACTATTATTGATGAAATCTAGGAAAGAGATGAAGAGGCGATATTATCTTAAGCAAAGTAAGACGTGTAAAGAAATAATGTGCTAATATAACTTAAGACTAAATTATACAACATTCTTTTTGGGGGTATATGTATTACTTCTTTTCTGTATAACAAATATAAATATTAAGCTGTATGATGTATTATATTATAAGATGGGCAAGCTAATAAAGTAAACCGTGAATTTTGTACATTGTTAATCTTGTAGTTGTACATTGTTAATCAATCAAGAGTTTCTAACGAATGAAAATTTTTCTCACGCATTTTATTTACACAATATTACAGTTGCAGTATGCATATTTGCACATGTATAAACAATAGAATTTATAATGTCCAGGTTGATATAATATTTCTTTTCTAAAATGGTTGTAAACTGTTATACAATAAAATGGCAAAACTGGCAAAGTGTGGCTTAATGTTTCTAGATTAGCAAGATATTGGTATTTCAGTAGGAAATAACTATTACTATATATGATACAGTTTTCCTGTGCATTTTTGCTGATATTAAATTAGAAGTGAAAGAATTTTGAAATGCAAGAAAAATCAGTCTCTTCTTTTCACGTATAATATTGTCGTAGATTATAATATGATATTCCTTGCACATTTTTAATTTATATTAGTAGTTTTATGAAACTGGGCTTGAAGTGTCTCAAATTATGCCAAGTAACTCTAAAAGTGTTTCCCATTGTCCCAAGCTATTCTGGAAGTGTCTCAATGTGTCCCAAATAATTCTAGAAGTGGTTAAAATTGTCTCAAGTAATTCAAGAAGTGTTTAAATTATCCCAAGTAACTCTACAAGTGTGTAAAATTGTCCTAAGTAACTCTAGAAGTGTTTCACATTGTCCCAAGCTATTCTGGAAGTGCCTCAACCTATCACAAGGAACTCTGGAAGTGTTTTAAATTGTACCATGTGACAATGTTTAAAATTGAATTGTCCCATATTGTTCCAAATATCTGCTGGCTTGTCTTTGTGTGTTCCATGTAGAGCCACTACGGATAATCTTTGCACTGAAAAATCGGTCCTATAGTCGAATGCAATGAAATTGCAAATATTGTATGAATAAAAAACAATAGAAAATCTTTAAAGTAATGGTTTGTCTGTGCAAAGTTGATATGCACCTTCTTATTATAACTATATACAAATACCTCAAAAAGTCTCACGTACAAACCAAAACTTCAGTAGTGTTCGTTTTCTAGCAATGAAAGTGGTGTTTGGTTGCTGCTGCATTTTATTGCTGCAAGAGGCACCTGTGTGATTCTGGGACAACTCCAGCTTCCTACCGTTTGTAAAACTTTGGTTTGTTCATCAAACGCAGCAGTAGTACCACTATTTTACAAGAGTTAGATTTTCTACAAAAAGATATATATAGTTTATTGAATAATATTATATTATTTATAGGTAGGTATAATAATTACAATTATTTAGTAAATATCATGTATAACATCAGAACTTTCATGATTTCAGCACTAACACCCCAGAATTGGGAAGATTTTCTTTAATTGGTCTTCAGATGTTCTATAATTGCAGATTCTACTTCAGATAATACTCAAGCAAAGCAATGAGCAATGTTAAAGATTGCCCAGATTTTAAAACGAGAGTAGCTCGTTTCTCGTTGATAGTTAAAAATGTATAATATTATTAGTACCGTCAGGTACTTATAGGAACAGGGTTCATGTTCGTCCGTCTGTCTGTCTGGCTGTGCACAAAAGTAGTGGTGGGAATGGACCGGGTTTGTAGGGCAATAAGATTCATAAAATTGTGGCTAAATGTATATAGAATATAGCAAGGTGCCTTGACAACGCAGGAAGGGATAAGGTAGCCCCATAGTTGAAGAAATCTCAAACAATCAACTTTTTTCATTTTCCGTGTCATTCTTGTAAAGCTCGTGTATAATAAACAGTCTTGGCACACCAAATCGCATTTGGTGTGCCAAAATGTTGGTTTGTTGATTGTAAAAAGTTGATTTTTTGAGATTTCGTCAACTACGGGGCCACCTTATCCCTTCCTGCGTTGTCAATACACTATTGAGAATATAGTATATATGTATACAAGGTGTCAATTTTATGTCTATATGATTTCATTAGCGATTACTCTCATATGTCTCAATGGATGTATGTGTTGTGACACATGAAATTGAAGTTATGATTCTGAAGTTTTATAGGAACATCATATTTATATATTTGTTGTATGATTGATATTCACAAATGAAATTCTGATTTGATATGCATCTTATCTCAAATAAACCTTTGTAAAAGGATGTAATCAAGTAGCGGAAGATTGTGCAACTACTTATCTGACTAAAAGTTATGTAACAGTTGATTGTTTGTTATAGAAGGTGCAGATCAACTTTACAAAGACAAACCATAACTTTCAGTCCTTTCTATTGTTTTGGATTCATATTTCATTTTATTCAACGAATGAGAGCGATTTTTCAATGCAAAGATATTCTACAGTGGCTATACATGTTTGTGCCAACAGAGAAGTCAAATGTCGTTGCCAACTGATTTATTGACAGGGCTTCAACGAATTAGGTTAATGTATTCTTGAAATATGGATGTGTCAGATAGACAGACTGACAGACAAAATGTTCCTACAAAGTAGCTTCCGCTGAATGTTCAATGTCACCGATTGTTCCCATTTTCGAACTTGACCTTTGTTGCGACCTAGAGATCACGTATAACAAGTTTGAAAGAAATATGTTAATCCATTCGTTAGTTATGACGGTCACCGACGAACGGGCAGACACTTATAATAAAGTAGCTTCCGCTACGTAATTACTACTAAAGGTAATCTTTGATCGACTGATCTGATTGTTCGCGCCTGAGTGCAATCTTTTATGAATGAATATAATAAACTTCTCGATCAACTAGCAATAAGTTATAGAGGTATTGTCATAGCCATAGCTATATATTATTGTGTCGGTTGAATTGAAATTGAAGCTATTGTACATTCTTTCCTAATTTCTGAATGAACAGAAGGTCGGACTTTTACAACTCAAGAACACTATTCCATTTTTAATTTTAACATTTTTATTTCATTGACATTTGTCCTAGTGTCAACTGCACGGTAAGATACATTTAATTGTGAAAGTACTGAATAATTATTTATTTATTTATAAATGAATTGGAAGTGAGTTAAAGTTGCGTATTAATTAGATATCCAATCTATTATTATTTTGTATTTTGGTCTAAAATTGATGATGGAGGATTTGATATACGAATGGAAGTTTTAGAAGTGAAATGTGAAATGTGATTGTTATTGGTCATTGGTAATTACTAGTTAATAGCGATCTATATAATGAAATTAATAACTACAGCTGCTTTAATTTCATTTTTCAGGTACACATTTTGGAGTAAAGTCAGTTTTATTTGACACTCACAGTGATCATTAACTCTTTCGTCCGGCAGTGTGGGACAAGATTCCATCAGTTACCATGCAACTAGATAATTGCGTAATAGCGGCAATGTAGCTATATGATATTTTCTAACAAATGGCTACCGTTT